>JAOXNZ010000199.1:3416729-3447796 GCA_028566095.1 Kryptolebias brasiliensis | reverse complement strand
CAGGAGTTTTTGTGCTCGGTGGCAGAGGACAAAATTCAGAATTAATAATACGACCATGTCCTCCATTGTTGTGTTCGTGGTCTTCTTCTTCTTCTACTACGTTTAATGGTGGCTGACAAAAAGCTCTGGCAAAGGTGCTAAAAGCAATAATTTGTAAGACTGTACCGAAAAGTTTAAATTAGCAAAACTGCAGCGGAAGTCTTTCTCTAAAAGGTTGAAATTAGGACAGTAATTAAAGCTAAAACCATAGCTAAAAGCTAAAATTAGTAAGACTAGCTAAAAACTTCTGTTAGCAAAAGTGTAGCTAAAGAGGAAAATTGGCAAGAAAGTAGCTAAAAGCTTAAATTAGCAAAACAGTTGCTGAAATCTTTGTCTAATGGCTAAAATAAGGACAGACGCTAAAGCCAAAACATAGCTAAAAACTAATATTAGCAAAACTGTAGCTATGAAGGGAAATTAGCAAGAAAGAAAAAAAACGTCTGAATGTCGACTCAGAATAGTGTAAAGCAGGTGTGGGCAACCCTGGTCCAGGAGGGCCACTATCCTGCATGTTTTCCTTGTTTCTCTGCTCCAACACACCTGATTCAGTGGTTAAATGACCTCTTCATGTTCTGCAGAAGCCTGTTAATCCCCCATTGATTCAAATCAGGTGTGTTAGAGCAGAGAAACACATTAAACATGCAGGATGGTGGCCCTCGAGGACCAGGGTTGCCCGCCCAGTTGTAAAGTGTCACCATGGTGTAATTTTAACATAATTACAGCAAACTGCACCAACAACCAGCCATGAAAACATCTGCTCTTCATTGGCCTGAATGGCAGTAATTTGGAGCTTTAAAAGATTTATTTAAACCTTTTTTTTCCAGGGTGGGACAGCTGCACAGCATACAACTTTAATGTTTATACCATGAATCATTTGATCACCCTATAGATGCTCAACACTGAGTTTAAGACGCTTCCTCTTCCCTTCAGGCCGGCGCCATCCTGGTGACGGGCATGGGGATGTTCTGCGGGCCTCTGTACCACCAGGCTCTGACGGGGGACCCCGGTCTCGGCAAATTGGCTCCCGTGGGTGGTGTGGCTATGATCGCCGGCTGGCTGGCCATGATTCTCTGAACTGTGACAGCTCGCAGCTTCTCCGCGGGGCCGCCGCGTGACACCGAACTGTCAGGCTGCTAACGGATGGACTTGGAGAGCTCGTAGGAGTTTGCTGAAGGGCGGCGCAGAGTTATAATGTCACCCGTCCAACGGCTGCCTGCCTTTGGGAGGCGGATGTCAGCGGGAGATAAGGTCACCGCAGGATTATCACTCATCTGCCACCGCCGTCCGCTTTCTGACTGCTGCCCTTTGACTGTTGGGTTAAACCTCAGGAGAGAATGAATGCTGGGTGTTAAAATTATCAACAATAATGCGCTGGAACTGGAGTAGAATTCACTAATATAGATAAATGTATTTCTGTACATTTGTACAAGCCAAGGATCTCGCAGTAACGTAATTTTTGAAGTTATTATAACAAAAAAAGAATTATTTGATTTTGTCATGCTTCATTTTTCTCCCAAATAAGAAATCCAAGTGAAGGACATAGTATGTTTTTCTGTTATATTGACTATAAGTAATTAAACTTTTTTCTTTCTTAATATTACTTCTTTTTTTTAAAAAATAAACAAAATTCACTTGCAGTGAGTCCACAACTAGTGTATAATTGCTGTTTAGATGTGTGCTTTTTGTGAAAGTAGTAGAAATACTTTACCATACATCGAACGGTGCACATTAAAACAAAATGTTGGAACGGCTCAGGTAAAATTAAAAACATACAGCTAATCAGTAATAAAAAGAGTGAAATGCCTTTTTTATTTTGAATAAGAGAAGATGAATATGAGAAAATCAAACACTGGTTGACGAAACTTAAATATTGCACTAAGCTCACATGAGAAGTCTAAAATCATGAGGAAAAATGAGAAACATTAAATGATGCTTTAATGTGATATTAAGATTAGATTTTTAATTAAAATATCAGGCATGGATGGAGGTTAGCAGTATGCATTCCTTCAAGGAATCTTTGTTTTTTACTGAGTTTCTTTCTATCTCTCATCATAATGAGTTCTGTACGAAGTCATTTGGAAGCTGGAATCCTTGGAGACATTTTTATTTTGCTGTTTAGTTTGTAAAACCTAAACTGTGATGGTCTGCACGAGGCAGACCCGTCAGGACTCGCTGTTCTGCTCCCAGCACACCTGATTCTGAGGAGCAAACTGCCTCAGCAGCTGGTCAGGAGGTTTACAGGAGCCCATTAAAGACCGTCAGTTTAAACCAGACGTGTTGAAGCAAACGAACGTCTGAGACGTGCAGGACTGGGAATGAGACTGTCTCAGTGTTAGAGGCTTAGAAAAAAACAAATACGAACTCTGTTTATTGTTAATTACAGCCCAAGAGATTTCCTCTGTTTTCCCCTTTTCTTCTCCTGCTGATGGATTGAAGTTGCGTCAGCTTCAGCTTTGGGAGGAAGCAGCCTCTTGTTCAATTGATTTAATTTTTTGTTATTGCCTGAAGGCGAAGCAGCAGAAAATGCTTCTGCGTGCTTTCGTTTACCTGTAGCATTAGCAAACTGGAAGTACTCAGGGAGCGCAAACCCCCGCCAAGGCCGTAGCGCCAATAAAAATAGTGCGATCCGGATCACCACCAATATTGAATCAATTGTTTGTTTTTCTTACAACGGCTTAGTGGTTTGTTGCCTCACAGCAAGAAGGTCCTGGGTTCAAGCGCCGGGTTGGGTCTGTCTTGGAGTTTGCATGTTCTCCTTGTGTTTGCATGCGTTTCCTCCCACAGTCTTAAAAAAAAAACATGCATGTTAGGCTGCCTTCAGGCCCTGGCCTCCCTTGAAAAAGAGATCTGTGATCTCAGTGGGACTTGTCTGGTTAAATAAAAGATTAAAAGAAATAATAAAAATTCCTGAAAATTTCATCCAAATCTGTCCAACAAAGATGACCCAAAACACAACTTTCTTGGTGGAGGTAACAAAGAGGTCACCTGCTGGAGCAGAGACAAGGCTTTAACAAAGGAGTCACCTTGACCTTGAAATCAATGGGCATCATCCTTGACCCATGAGGTGTCCAGCTGTGCAGTTTGACATTCCTGCATTACACAGTTGCAGAGTTAGAGCACAGGATCACCTGTGACCTTTGACCTTTGACCGGATCACCACAAAAATCTAACCTCTTGCTTCGTGTTTGACATGAAAATACATTCAGAACTTTTTGAGTAATCTTCTGAACAGATAAACGTCCCAGGAACCACTGGGTGGATTTTAATGAAACTCTCAGAAAGTTATCGCTGGATGTACGTCATGCAGTAAACCCATTTTAAGATGGCTGCCGTAGCTAATGGCTAGAACTCAGTCAATTTTACAGCTAGTGAGCTAAAATTTGGTGTGGTAGTAGCTGAGAGCCATTCTTAACACAAACTCTGAATGCATTTCAAGAGATTTTTTATTTTACGAGATGCATGACGTCATTTACAAGATTTGATAAAAACTGCCATAGCCAACATCCTTTCTCAGTATAAGATGGTGTTGGTTTAAAACGCCGGTCTTTAATCTGGGTCTGTTTCGGTCTAAACTAAAAGCTGTGGATTTGAGAGGAAGGAGAAGAAATGGGGAGCTTAAAGGAGCTGATGGACTGGCTGTGGATGGATGTGTGCACCCCCAGATCCTCCATCAGAGGAGCTGGATGAAACTCTTTTACTCGATTACCTCCGTCTCATTCACATGTACCAGGAGACGCACAAAACCCCTCCTTCAGACACACAGAAGCAATATATTAAAGTGCATTCTTCATAACACACACCACAGCAGCTCCAAATCCCCTCTCAGAGGCATCAATCAGGCGCCAGCGGCTCATACGCCGGAGCGGAATGACTGTAATGGCCGTTCCTGAGCGTCCCCTCGTCCCGGCGCCCTCTCTGACCCCTCACAGCCACTCGAAGGATGGTCAGGGTTATCACACCCTCAGACAGATTAGTCCCTCACTTCAGTGAACACCGAGGCCTCATCCTCACAGCCAATTTTTACACCCAATCAGTCGGCAGCAGGGCCATAACAGCGCTAGCTAAAGATGATACCAGAGGGAGCGGCCATTGTTAGCTCATCGCCAGAACGGCCATCGGGAGCAGCCATCTTACAGAGGAATCTATTGTCTGGGAATGGTTATTAGCCAGCAGGGAGGTATGGGTTATGGTGTTTAAATGATACGACGTGAACTGCCTTTAACGACGCTGTGATGGCGGGAATAAAAGTTAATTAAGGTGCTTCATTTGAGTGCGTCAACGTCCCATTAAGTACATTTATATAATGAATGATCTGATATATTTACGCTACAGCTAATATCATGTTACATCAATTTTTATTATATGGGGAACATTTGAATTATAAGTATCAAATAAAATCCTATCATTCCCTAAAGGAATGCATGCCGGCCGCCGCTTTTCAGGACAGAGTTTTAATTCAAGATGGCCGCCACAGCCAAACGTGGCAAGACGTGTTAAAGCTCAGAGAACGTGTTAAGGAAGACTTTCAGCTACTACCGCATAAACTATACCTCAATATCTGTAATTTTGAGTTAGTTATATCCGTTTTTTGCGTCGTTAAAGACCATCTTGATTTGGGTCGACTCCAGACGTCAGTGTCAGCCCAAACGGCTCATGAGATATTTTGCTAACAGACAAACAGGGCTGATGTCAACGTTTGAAACACAACTTTTAGTTAAAGATCTTGAGCGATGTGAAGAGCTTACAGTATGGGTCGGGGATGACTCTCAGCTACTACCACCCCAATTTTAGCTCATTATCTGCAGAACTGACTGAGTTAGAGCCATTTCTGTGTGTTCTAAGGCAGCTGTGGCGGCCATCTTAGATGGGGTTGACTCCAACAGTTAATAAGTTGTAGATGTACACCCAATGATTACTTTCTGAGAGTTTCATTCAAATCTGACTGGTGGTTTATGAGATATTTTGCTAACAGTACATAAAAATGAACACACACAGGCATGGGCAAATGCATTATCACCCCTTCTTTGCCTGTGACAGCAGGCGGTGTGGTAGTAGCTGAGCATCCTCCCCAACATATTTTGAGCATGGTACAATGAGTGATATTTTTGCTTAAAACTGGCATTAATGTTTGCGACGACCCAATCTGTTTGTTAGCAAAATATCTCATGAAGCACTGGACGGATTTTATTGAAATTAGCGTGGTAGTAGCTGGGAGTGATACTCAACACATACTTCAAGCTCTACTTATTGCACAAAATCAATAAGTTTAACACTTTAGCTTCAAATGCTGTAATCACTGGATGTACATCTACCACTGATGAACTTTTAGGGCCGGTCTAATTCAAGATGGCCGCCAAAGCTTATGGACATCAGCCTTCACAGAAATGACCGTCAGTCAGATTTACAGAAGTTAGATGTTGTAGTAGCTGTGAGTCATTCACAAAACGCACTTTTTTTTATTAAAACTGGATCAAATTCTTATCAGTTTCTCTTCTCTGACGCTGCTGAACAAGCGAGCGACTTGGTGCCAGAGGCAGAAACTCCAGGCTTCCCACAAACGCTGGAACATGGCCGCCACACCTAACAGGAAAACAGGAAAACTTCCAGAACAGAGTGATTTAAAGACATGCTCTCCCAGCTCTTCTCCTCTTATGGAAAAATGACAGAAGAAGGAGGGGCAAAGCAGAAAATGGCAGGTTTATGAGGCATCGCGCTCGTTTTTGAAGCGTCTCACTCTGTCTGCTGAAGGCCACAGTTGTCTCTTCTCATTTCGAAGACGGCTCGTGTCACCGCCTTCAGTTGGCTCATTTAGCCGAGCGCCGCGGCGTTATCTTGATAAATGTTCCACTTATAGCACAGGAACAGACTCCATGTGGCTCCTTATTATCGGTTCTTCTCAGAGTCGTCGGTGCGATGGCAGACAGAAGTCTGACAGGTTGCTCCATCAGGCATGCAG
Source organism: Kryptolebias brasiliensis (assembly GCA_028566095.1). Taxonomy (NCBI): domain Eukaryota; kingdom Metazoa; phylum Chordata; class Actinopteri; order Cyprinodontiformes; family Rivulidae; genus Kryptolebias; species Kryptolebias brasiliensis. The sequence goes on along the minus strand of JAOXNZ010000199.1, from coordinate 3,441,801 downwards.
GGAACTGAAAACTGTGAGAGTTATGAGTTAATATGATGCTGAAGGTGGCTTCCATCGTAGGAAACAGGAGAACGTGTTAGCCTCATTTTGTTGTTTGACCTAAACACAAAAATGACTGTTCTTAAAGGGATAGTCTGGTCAATTTTGAAGTGATGTTCTGGGATGTACTTATCAATAGTTGGTACCTTTCCTTATAAAGAAAGGAGAGGAAGTCTTCCTCCAGGCTAAGCTAATGGTTAGCCACACTAGGGCCCACTGTTTATTGTTATAGTATTAAACATTATGTATATTAAACATTATATATGCTGAGAATAGACCCACTGAAGCAAATTATACTAAAAAACATGTTTTTTACCACATCAAACTTTAGCTCAATATCTGTAAAACTGACTGAGTTTTAACCAACACTACTCCACTTCAGCATATTGCTCAGTTTAGCTACAGTTTTGCTGGTTTTAGCTTTTAACTACTGCTCTGCTTACTATAGCTTTTAGCTACTGTTTTACTTATTTTAGCAGTTAGCTAAAGTTTTGCTGGTTTTAGCTTTTAGCTAGTGTTCTGCTAATTGTGGCCTTTAGCTACTGTTATGCTAATTTTAGCTTTTATCAACATGTTTGCTGGTTTTAGCTTTTAACTACTGCTCTGCTAACTATAGCTTTTAGCTACTGTTTTACTTATTTTAGCCGTTAGCTAAAGTTTTGCTGGCTTTAGCTTTTAGCTAGTGTTCTACTAATTGTGGCCTTTAGCTACTGTTTTGCTAATTTTAGCTTTTATCAACATGTTTGCTGGTTTTAGCTTTTAACTACTGCTCTGCTAACTGTAGCTTTTAGCTACTGTTCTACTTATTTTAGCTGTTTGCAACAGTTTTGCTGTTTTTAGCTTTTGGCTACTTTTTTCTAATTGTAGCTTTTGACTACTGTGTTGCTAATTTTAGTTTTTAGCTTCTGTTCTGCTAACTTTAGCTTTTAGCTACTGTTCTACTTATTTTAGCCATTGGCTAAAGTTTTGCTGGGTTTAGCTTTTAGCTAGTGTTCTGCTAATTGTAGCTTTTGACTACTGTGTTGCTAATTTTAGTTTTTAGCTTATGTTCTACTTATTTTAGTCGTTAGATACAGTTTTTTGTTTCAGTTTATGGCTACTGTTCTGCTAATTGTAGCTTTTGCTACTGTTTTGTTGGTTTTAAGTTTTAGCTACAGTTTTGCTGATTGTAGCTTTAGTTACTGTGGTGCTCATTTTAGTTTTCAGCTTCCGTTCTGCTAGTTTTAGCTTTAGTTTAGCTTGTTTTAGTTTTCATACTCTTTTGTTTGTCTTAGCTTTTGTAGCTACTGTTCTGCTGAATTTTAGCTTTCGTCCTGATCGTTTTAACGTTATCAGTTCAGTTTCAGCTTCAACAAATTGAAGCATTTATTTAGCACTAAAAGCACCAAAATTGCAATTTCTCTAGCCTGTAATTGTAATCCTAATGGTGTAACTTTGAGTATTTTCCCTTGGATTACCAAACCCAAATCACTGTCCTCATCTGCCCTCAGCTAATTATTCAAAGCTCCTGTAAATGGCTGCCACTAATTCCTTGATTAATTCTGGGTATTATCATAATAGGATCTAGTTTTCTGAGCAGGTGTAGCAAAAATTGGTACATAAATTAGCAGGAATTATAAACAAATGGATATAATGATGGTTCAGATTTCATTTTCAAATGCAGCAGATTGATTTCCATGTGGAGGGACAGGAATCTTCACCCTGCTCCTCTCTGATTAAACTCGCTTTATCTGCCTTTATCTTCACAAGGACGCGGAGACATTTTGAATCCCAGCCCTTAAACCCCGCAGACCCAGCGTGTGCGGTTTCCTGTTTATGGTGGGGGCGTAACATGCGCCACCCGTGTTTGCTAATCCCTGGGATCCCGGGGAGTAGGACCATGATTTCTGGGACGGTGTTGCCAGGGGGAAGGAAGGCGGTGGCGGTGCCCGGGACCTGTTGGAAATGACAGCTGAGGAAGGCGGACTGGAGCACTGGGAGCAGAAACACAGAAAAGGCAGAAGATAGCGAAGATAGTCCCCGTGTTCGCCGTTTTAAGGGTGTGTTGTCAAGCAGCTTTAGCCACGTAGCTAATGTGAGCAAACGAAGCCCGAGCTGCGTGCATGTGGGTGCTTCCATGTTGTGTGTGTGTGTGTGTGGATGATTGTGGATTTGTGTGTGAGTTTGTTTGCATGGGTGTGGGGCGCCGCACTCGATTTAAATACCCCCATCTGATATGTTAGCTAGGGTGCTAATTTGTTAAAGCTAGTAGGCTAATGAAGGAAATTAGCTGGGTGAGGCACCTGAACGGTGTGAGTGAAATTATCATGGGATAGCAAGACTATAGCCAGCAGGTAGCTATATATTGGCAACAGCCTAAGTTAATTTCTTGCATCTTAACCGGAGTCAACATTTTGACAACAGGTAGGCTAATTTGTTCGGCTATTAGCTTAGTAGCCTGGAACGCCTGAGCTAATTGACCCAGTTTGTTGGGGCAGAGAGAGGCCATGTTTTTTTTTTTTTTCACTCGACTGAACTTTGTTTGTACAACTTTTTTTTTAGCTTGTTATTTCAACACCACACCGTTTAGGCAGCTGCTGCCCTGTATAAAAATACCGCTTTTTTTAACTTTAAGGTTTTCTGTTTGTACATTTAATCCGCTAGCTCCATCGACTCGACCGTTCTCTCACGTCCGCGTCTCCATGGTAACCGCAGCAAAACATTAAGCTAGTGAAGCTAATTAAGCTAGCTGCGTAGCTTTCATGTTTACTTTTTTTTTGCTGAAAATGGTAAGTTATACTTTAAAAAAAACTACAACACTAACATGCTTTTCTTTAAAGTTATACAGTTATTAAAAGTAAGGTGTTAGGTTTTCCAAAAAAAAAAAAAACTAAAGCAAGGCTGTAAAACATGTTCCAAGTTTCATCACAGACTGATAAAACCACACAGAAGATAGTTGCTTCAAAATATTGCTGTTTAGAACTTAGTCTTTTTCTCTGACAGTCATATTAAAACTTTTATTATTACAGCCTGGCCAACCTAAAATGATTTCTCCTCTTCTTCAGTGTTGTGGAAATGGAGTCCCTAATGAGTGCGGTGACGCCGCGGTCCCCGGCCCCCGCCAAGAAGCTCTCAGAGGTGGACTTCCGCTCGGGGGCCACCTTGGAGCAGCTGTCGGCTCAGGTGTCAGAGCTGGTTCTGTTGGAGCAGGGGGAGTTCGGAGACCAGACCGCCTTAGAGGTCCACACCGCCAAGGACTTTATCTTCAACATGCTGGGTAAAAAACTTTGTTTTTCTGATGTATATTAAAGAATCTGATGTTTAAATTACTGGTGTTATTGGAGTTTTTGCACAGATTAATGAGTGCTAATAAGTGATAAAAACAAAAATATTATGATTGCAGTCTTATTTTCTCACTGCTCTTGGATTAGATTTCTCTGAGATTATATAAATTTACTTGTTGAAAAGTAAATACATTTATTATTAAAATCAAAAGCTTTTTTTTGTTTTTGGTTTCATTTCATTCAACCAAAACAACGCTGTTGTATTTAGTTATTTAAAAGGGATCTCTGTCTGTTTGGGACTGTGATGTTAGCGGCGTCTCCCATGGGTCAGTTGGGTTTGGAGGCTGGTTGATTTCCCCGTTCAGGGTTTTATTCCTTGGGACATTCCTGCAGCCTGCATCTTACTTGGCTGTGAGTCTCAAAAATGTCTCCAAATGTTCGCAGGGGTCCTCAATTTCCTGACGTTTCTTGAGTTTTGAGCATGTTCAGAAAATTCAGAGACTCTTACAAACTCAGTGCAGTTGTAATGAAGCAGATGCTCCCTGCAGAGAAAGCACAACTCCACCTACCTTGTGTTTTTAGGCTAATATATGAATTATTTTAGGAACCTAACGCCTGATTTGAATAGAACTGGGGGGTTTTCAGAAAAATATCTGGAGCTACAGCCCTGAATGTCCAGATCTAACCACGCCAAGGTTAAATAATATTTTTTAAAAGGTATGTCAAAGCAGGGAAACAGCTAAAACATGCAGGATAGAGTTCCTCCATGACCAGAGTTGGGAATCACTGGCCTAGAATACAGTTCTGCAAGTCGTGCATAAAATTAACTAAATAGATTTTGATTTTCAAAATCAAAAAATCACAATTTGTGGTTCTGTTCTCTGGTTGCAAACAGTGAGTCTGTAACTGTTAAATTGTCTGTTTTGTTGCAATTTTTCACTATTTTGAAACTGGCTTAAGCAGTTTCTGCAGTGTGGCGTGTCCTGTTGGAAAATGTTACCCCGTTTTTTTGGGGAGTATTGTTGCTGTGAGGGGATGTGTATTGTCTGCAGCAGTGTTTCAGGTGTGTTGAGTGTCTTCTAGTAACGTCACAGAAACACTAGGCTAAACACTGCCCTGTAAAAAGGTTTCAGTGTGGAGTGATGGTTGTTTATATACAGTAGGTAAAATGACTTTTAAACAACCATTAGTGTGCTTGCCATGGTTGTGAAAGAAGTGTGATCCCCTCAAAACTAGTATTAGAAAGGTGGATTTGGCAAAGGTTTGCAGCTTGATATCTCAACATAAACTATCACTTGCAGAACATGAATATGTCTTTTGTTTTCTTCTTTCTAAGCAAGATGATGTTATTTTATTGGCCGAGCAGCGAGTCACGTTTTTCAGGAGCGCCGTGCTTTTACACACATGAAGTGTTGTCAGCTGCACTCTGATCGGTCCACAGTCTCCTCTGTTGGACTCCTGCTCCTTTTCTTACTGGCTATAATTACCTTTCACACCAATACAGGGAAACTTATCTTCTGCTTTCCATCTATCAGTATTTAAATGGAATATTTCAGGATATTAAAAAGGCTTTTCACAAGCAGATGACAAAGTGGCTTAAAGCTACTGTGCGAGTAAATATTTTAAGATGCGTTTCAGTTTGCTTTCCTTCTCCTGAGACTTTAAGAAAACTCAGTTTAAATGCGATAAAACACATTTCTATTTGGCAGACTTGTTTTGTTACTCAGCTGCCAGCGAATGTGACAAAAATAAGCAAAGTGTTCTGGCCAGAAAACACACAAGACGCTTTAAAATGCTAAATCTAATCCTGGTTGTGGAGGTGGGTGTGGATTTACGGTGTTCATATCTCCTATAACCTGGTTCATTGTCGTTCATGTGCTGACTTTGTTGTATGTCAATAAGCGAGTTTGGTTTGTTGTTGTCTGAAACAATCAGTGAAATGTGCCTGTTTGGCCAATAGGTGGCACTGTCTTGCCTCCCAACTGTCTTCATTTTTCCATCATTTTTGTCCTGTTTGTTCAGTTTCCTGAAAGTCTTTCTTGTTCTCAGCTCCCACGTCTCCTGATAACCCAGTTGGTTCCTCCCTCTCAGTTTTTTGAGTGTATTGAGGCTGGCGTTGAGCTCAGACCCTCTCCGATCGGCTCTTCCTCTGAAAGAAGTTGCGTTACTCGGGGTTGACGGACAGCTCTGCTCTGCCAAGTTTCAAGGCTTTTCCTTTTCTGCTTGTAGCTCCGTCACATCCAGGGAGAAATCCCACGGATCAAGATCCATTTTTATTTATTTATTTTCCATCTTATTGTCACCACACAGACTGATTCTGTGTTTCTGACTTGCGTTTTGTTCAGATTAAATTTTTTATAAGTCGTCTTCTGTCCTCTTAGCGCCTGCTGTCAGCTCCTTGAAGATCTCCTGATAGTCTGTTTTGTACTTTTTGAGGCTGCCTAATCGCTGACGGTTTGCTGGTATTTTCACACCATTTCTCACCGCCTGCTGTGGCAGCTTCAGCTGTGTGGAAAGAACGAAACAAAGTTTTGACACTTTGAACGAAGTGTGAAAGTTTGTGTTAGGATTTTCTGTTTTAGGAGCTTTTGGCCCCGTGGAGGATGAAACGTTGTCATGTTTCGGCGCACAGGTCTGTTCTTGGAGAACAGGTTGCTTTACTTCCACTTTTGCCAGACTTTTGTAGACGGCTCCTCAGTCACTCACTGTCGAGGAAAAGTCGAAAGAAAGCAGGTTAAACTCAGACACATCCAGTGAATTGTTTTTTTTTCTTCACAGGCTGAAAGATTTAAGAACGAACTCTTATTTACTCGGGTGTCTGAGTAAACAACGTGCTTCTCCTTCAGGCAGTCACAGCTGCGTATGACTCTTTAAAAAGTTGAAGTTTGATGAAGGAAGAAATGGATCCTGGTTGAGTTACTGTCAGCCAACCTGACGAAGTAAAGTTCAGAGTTTGTCCTCTAAACTCACTGAAAATTTGTGTTTGTTGATCAGAGTTTAAAAAGACACAAGTGTCCTCCAGTCTGGGCCCAGATATTCACACTTTTATCAGAACATAAACTTGTTACATGTCGACAGATTGAAAGTTTAAACCATATTTGTGGAGAAATGCTGCTATTTGCAGCGATTTTCATTTCTTGCTTTTCGTTAGTGTGTCTTATAATGCAAGTTTGAGGTTAAAATGTGATAAATGGAAGCAGTTTTACACAAAAGATGATCTGATATCTTCAGAATCAAAGGAAATAAGTCTAATGTTGATTAAATAATAAAAAAAATGGCACTAAAATGAAAGTTTTCTATATCTACAGTATTTTTCCCTTCTGGTTTTATAAAAAAAAAACACACAAACCATTTGTTCTCTTTTCTTATTTGTTTTTGACCCGCTGTAGTGAGTCAAACTGATGGTCCCTGGGCCGTTCCCAGCCAGTGAGCTCGTTGTATTCGGCCCTCAAACTCTAAATAAGTTTTCCACGACGTGACGCAGGAAGTGGTTGTCTCCCAGCTCAGGAACCGTTCAGGCTGCAGTTCGTCAGCCAATCAGAGCAGTTGGTCTCTTTATTGTTGCAGTCCCAAGGTACAGATGGAGCTCATTAGGACATTTATTTATTTAATATCTATATAAAAGCAGGTAATATTGTTTTTGCCTGGGTCTGTGTGTGTTTGACTGCTAGCAAAGTATCTGATGAACTAGTTGATGGATTTTAATAAAACATTCAGAAAGTAATCACTGGACACACATCCACCACTAATTTACTTTTGAAACCAACCCGAATCCAGAGCTAAACAAAGGTTGACCTCTGTACTGCCTGTTTAAAAACATTTTGAGCAGATTTTGTTGGACGTACTCTGTCCTAGTGGGTATATCACTTGGACCCTTTGTGAACACCAGGGGTGTCCAACCCTGGTCCTCGAGGGCCACCATCCTGCATGTTTTACGTGTTTCTCTGCTCTAACACACTGATTTGAATCAATGGGGGATTAACAGGCTTCTGTAGAACATGAAGAGGTAATTTAACCCCTGAATCAGGTGTGTTGGAGCAAAGAAACAAGTAAAACATGCAGGACGGTGGCCCTGAGGACCAGGGTCGGTCTCCCCTGGTGTAAACAATACAAAACTCAATAAATGTATTCATATACATATTCAAAAAATGGTCCATACTCTGTTTCCACAAAGTATTTATTGGCATGTCTATGTAGTTATTAAGGCTCCATCAGTGATAAAGTGAGGGTGCAGCGTTTAAAAGTAGCTAAAGGTCTGAGAATGGCCCATTTTCTTATCTTTGGTCTTTTTTTTTTTTCCCAGTCAGGCAGTCAGAGAGGAGCAGTGAGGACTGTAATAATGTCTGTGTTTGTTTTGCACTTTGAGTCTGTGCTCAAACCTTTACATGATTAGATGAATGTTTTTATTTTAGGAGGAATAAAAGCCGTCCTTGTTGACGTCGGCCTCTGTCCCAGTTGTAAAGCGGCCTTCTGGGAGTTGGATCGACACGTCTGACTCGTCTGGTGTTTCCCACCACGGTGACTTCCTTCCTCGTCAGAGGGCCGTTCGCCAACGCCTCGAGCCGAGCCGTTGTTTCAAATCGCTCGCGTGGTCTGACGGCTGCTCTGCTCGAATAATTCACTGTCTGCGCCGTTTCTCATTCGAAAGCGTCGTCTTGGTTCGGCGGCTGGGTGAGAACTGCGACACCGCGGGGCGCAGGAGATGAATCAGAGTTTCGTTTCATTAGTCGCTCTTTGTTTCTGCTCAGTTTTCATCAGCTCAGACACAAACGAGCGGCGCCTCGTCTGCCATAAACAGTGAGCGTTGTTCAGCTGTGACACAGAAGCATCAAGTCTTCACGCTTAGAAAGCTGACGTGTCGGTAAATACCACCGAAGAAATGCTGCTAATGAGTTCACAACCTCTGCAACAGATCTGATAATGTTTGGGTTTGGTTTAAAGACTGAAGAATGACCACTGTCACATCCCATCAAACGTTCGACTGAACACGACTTGAAGCAGGAAGTGTTTGGATGTTTCATGACATTATTTCACAACAAGCTGTCTAATTAAAATCCACCGTTACGTCTCTGTTGCTGCTTCGCTCGGCAGCTCAGACAGGACCAGGGCCCCGTAAAAATCTGTTTTATTTTTCCAAATTCAGTTATTTCCATGCTTCTTGATGCCACCACATTTTCTCATCTACAAAGTGTCCTTTTTAACTATAAAACTTTAATATTTTTACAGACAAATACTCAAAATTTCACAAACAAAAATAGAGCGAAAACTGTTTCAGTTCATTCAAACATTCAGGGCTTTATTAAGCTGGTCTTCTTTCAAACAAAAAATGTTCTTGTTTTGTAGAAATAAGGTTCATCAGAGACGTTTCATTGGAGAGTAGAAACAATCTTTTATAAAATAAGTGCTGCATATACGAACCTCACTCTGTATCTTATAATTATTACAGTAAATATAGTGTAAATCCAATAAGTTGTATTCTAATTATCTTCTGTTTGACTCATTCACTGAAGTCTCTGTCGTATCTGTTGTTTTGTTGACCTCAGCTTGTATCTTCTCACCAGACAGAAGTCCTGCTGAACAGCGTTGAGCTGTTTTGTAGCTTTACTATTTTTACACTACACCTAAAGCTGCAGAATCTTTAACAAACTCCCTTCTTTCTTCTGAAGATGGGCTTTCAGGGCTGGAGAGTTTGCAGAAGTAAACGAACTTTAACGTCTTTCCTCTGTGTTGATCTGAGTCCGATTGTTCAGTCGTCACATTTTCTTGCAGTTTCAGTCGGTCATTTGTGGACAAATCTTACTGAAAGGTGTTCTCCCAGATCATAGTCATAATGTAGATGTTGTTCAGCTCTTAACCTGGTGTGTATATCCCCAAGCTTGTTCACCGTGTGAAGTGTGAAAACCCAGATTTGTTAGATGGTGTCCACATTTGAACAAATTCCACGATGTTCCGTGTTTGACTGTAATGAACGCTTTTGGTAACGTCCAGCCCTGCATTTCCTTCCACGTTTTCTGCACCGTAGAAGTCATACGGCCCTGATGATTTGACTGCAGGCCCTCGTTCTGCCTCGGTCCGTTCATAAATCCCACCGAGACGACGTGAATCCATCTACGTCCTGACTGGGAAGGGGCTTCGGCTAACCCTTTCTAGCTCCACCAACAGCAAATTACTCATTTAAAAATAAAGGCCCAGCATTCCTCGAAGGAAGGAGTTTTAGACTAAGATCATCTTATGATGAGAAGGGACAGACTTGTGGCCGTTTTGGTCAAAGTTTAAACCTGACATTATGTGCGATCTTAAGCGATATTGCAAGATTTTGCCAAATTGCGTTGGCCCTCAGACTGCGTGTTGTGAATGACTCTCAGCTACAACTACACCAAACGTTAGCTGAATATCTGCAAAATCAACAGTTATAGCCATTTTTGTGTTGGTTAATGCCAATTATCTATGGCAGCCAACTTAAACCGGCTCAAGTTAAAGTTAATCTATTGTAGATGTTTCATTAAAATCTGTCTATACCTTCATGAGATATTTTGCTAACAGGCAGTCAGAGTTGATCTAAAGTCGTTAATATGAAGGTTTTACTCCTGTTAGCAAACCAAACCGTAGCTAAATATCTGTAAGACTGACTGATTTGTAGCCATTTTTGTGTTCATTAGGTTTCTTAGCTGTGGCGGCCATCTTGAATGGGCTTGACTTAGACGTAGATCAAGTGATTGTCTGAGAGTTTTATTAAAATCTGTCATCGGTGGGCGATAAATATCAGCTGGTCAGAAAACAGCAGCTGACTGGAACGTCCCAGACGCCAGGAGCAGCTTCCTGCTGCTTTAACATATAAAAACCGCAGTGATGTATAATTTTTTTCTTTCCTCTTCTTCGTTGGTAATTGCCTGTCATTTAGCCGAGGTTGGTGTCACGGCGGTGCTGACATCAAAGCAGCAAAGAAGAGCTGGAAGGCAGCGGCAGGTGGTTCACGCATCACGGCTGTCGTTTCTCAGCCCTGCCGAACACACGGGCGCGCATTATCTCAAACGCCTGTTTTTGAGCTAATCTCCTGCCTCCGTGTGAATCCGTAAACAGCTGGGCGGCGGAACGACTCACCTCTCAGCGGCGGGCGGAGTCTCAGATTAATCCTGCGTGAGCTGAGGTTGGGAGAAGCGCTGATAAGATCCTGTTTGAAACTGTAATAGTCTGGGGGAGTAAATTGCTCTTTTATGGATGGGTCTGCTTTTAGGATGATTTCACCGCTTTCTTAGTTTTATTGTTCAGAATAACAGAGGGCAGATAGAGGCGGAGGAAGGGTAACCACCACTTCGCCTCCTTTAAAACCAGTCCGATACGGTGAAGTTCCTGATCAGCTAATCTGTCTTTAAAGTGATGATTCTGTCGCTGCTGCTCAGTCGAACCGTCACCAGGAGGAACACTTCAGTCATGGGAGGGTAGAGCGAAGAATCTGGGCGAAGAAATAACGTTTAAAATGGCCGATTCTGAATTCACTCTGTAGTTTTCCTGTTTATGGTTTCATCCCTGCGTTATCTGGACTGTAACTAAATCAGCAGACTTTCAGCTACTTCAGCCATTTTGGTATCTAAACGTTCAGCTCGTTCGGCACATTACAGCTATGACTTTTGGTTTTTTTGAATTAAGTTTATTTACAATAATTTTTTCTCTGAAATGAATGGAGAACTCTTCAAATCCTTCAAAATGTTGTGCTCTTTAAAAATCCTCTTCAGTTTTGTAGCGTCAGTTAGCTTTTAGCTACCAGTTTGCTAGTTTCAGCTTTTAGCTACTGTTTTGCTGGTTTTGTGCTTCCATGTACTGCTTTGCTAATTTTGGATTGTAGCTACTGTTCTGTTTGCTTTAAATTTTAGCTACTATTTGAATAGTTTTTGCTTTCAGCTACAGTTTTGTTAATTTTGGCTTTTAGCTGCTGCTCTGTTAGGTTTAGCTTTTGGTTTTCCCAGTTCTAGCCTTCAGCCAGTGTTTAGCTCGCTGTAACTTGAACAGTTCAGGTTGTGTCTCCTCAGGAAGTTTCAGCCGTCCTTCAGCTGTCCGTGTCCACAGAGAGAGACGATTCCTCCGGGTCTGTTGGAGAAATAAGCCGTTTTTAGGACCGGCAGCAGAAAAACAGCTAAAACCAGAATTTAGTTTTCTCTTGTCAGTCTAACAGCTGATTCAAACATCCAGGAACTCCATGAGTCGAAATCAGTTCCTGAAACTTTTTAGCACCAAAGCCCTGTTCAGATGTGGGTCATTTAGTTCTAATTCAGTTTTTAATGTGATTATTATTCTAATTTAATAAATTACTGACTGACGAACCAGCAGCCGTCAAATCCAAGTTTCCCACAAAACCGACTTCATGGTCTCCTCTGGAAACGACTCCTAACCCTCCGTCTGATGGAAGCGTCCGTTCAGACGTTCGTTATAGGATTAGGTTTAATCCATGGCTGTGAAACCAGCCGGGACCGTCTCCATTCCAGCTCCACTTTCACTTCCTGTGTGTGTGTGTGTGTGTGTGTGTGTGTGTGTGTGTGTGTGTGCAGACCGCCGCTGTCGATTTAGGAGTTTAGATTAAAAATTAAATTGTTTTTTTTTTTTTCCCCAGACTCTTCAAACTTACTGCAAAAAGTGTGGAAACTAAAAAAAAGATGCAGTTCTTCGTCTGTGTTCTCCTCAAACTGAAGGAGCAGTAATTATTCGCTCTTTAATCCTTTTTTTTTTGTCCTCGTTTGTTTGAGTCAATTTATTATTTAAATTATACAAACTTATAGTTTGGCTTGTATCTGATATCTGGTCTTCCTTTCTCAGCTGTTTTCCATCCTTACAGATTTCGAACTCTATTCTTTTGTTTGACCTGATGGAGACAAACGAGACAGTTGACTTTGGCTCCCATTTTTTTCACAAGTCTTTTCATTTCACGATTTATTTAAACATTTAACGGAGCTGTTTTATCTTATAAAGGCCCAAACAGCGAGCGGAGACGCTGCAGAGGAATGTCGGACGTGGCTGAAACAACTGTTCCGCCGCCTTAAATGTCGTGTTTTAATAAACTGGAATCATTTTCGGTGACTTTGACTTTTTGCTCATCGCTCAAAGTCTAGTTTTATATTTGCACACTCATGTCCCTACATGAAAACAGCACACGGCCTGCTGCCGCCGAGGCTTTGTGCCCGTGTAACAGGATGAGGGGGATCATGGCAGCAGCTTTGCGCCCCCAGCCGTAGCCTGCTGGCTCGGTCCGATGCCCTCGTTTCTGCTTCCCGGAGCCACTTAACTCCCCTTCGGCTGATAACCGCCGAGGCCGACAATCTCTCCTCTGCGAAGAGGCTTCTGGTGTTCGTGCGTCACCTCTGACCTCGAGCAGGTGGGGGCTGCGTTTGGACCGCTAGGCCGTAGGATCGGGCTTCTCTTAAATGGGGGAAAAACCTCATTTTTTGTTGAATCCAGGGCTTCGGGTCCTGGGGCCCCGAGCCCACACAGTTTACAACACAGTAAGTAGTTGTAAAGGGATTTGGAGGCTCGAGTTTCTCTCACATAAACTGTTCAGAACTGTAGAGTCGGGAAAGATTTTAGCTCTCTGGGGATCTATGGCTTAAAATAAAGCAAGAGAATGACAGCAGGACTCTGATTGCACAGATCTGTAGCCACTACTTTGTTTTAAGAAATAACGGCAAGTTCCCTGATCTCAGGCTTTAAGGTTCCACTGAATTTACCAGAACGAGCTGAAAGAAACAGACGAACTAAAACCTCAGGAAAGCAGACTCAAATGACGGGAGGAAGAGTTGTTTCCATCACCTTAAATCAAACAGCGAAGGGTTCCTTTTTTTGAAAGTTTTATATTTTTACAGTAGTTCAAAATGGACAAACATTTGGTTAGGAGGCCGAAATAAAAGATCTCAGAAACGCATTATGAAAGACTAACGTCTGTCTGTCCGTCCGTCCGTCCGTCCGTCCGTGATCACTGTTATTTCAAGTTGACGGGGTGGACGCTAAATGTCACAGATGACCTTGTGTTCTAACTATGCAACCATGTAACTGAGCAAAATTAAACTGCACAGTCGGACGCCTCTTAGGTCGAGGGTGATCACCATTGATTTCAAGTTAATGGGGTCAAAGGTCAGCATCACAGTTGACCTTGTGCTCTAACTCTGCAACAGTGTGATGTAGGAATGTCAAACTGCACAGCTGGACACTTCATGGGTCAAAGATGCCTGTTTACTTTTAAGGTTCATAGGGTCAAAGGTCACAGGTAACCCCTTTGTTAAAACCTTCTCTCTGCTCCTAAATGTGACCTTTCTGTTTCCAGTTGTGTCCGTTGGTTTGTCTGTCTGTCTGTCAGCAAAGATCAGGTCAAAACTAAAGAACAGCTTTGGATGAAATGTTTCGGTTGGAACAAAAAACAATCTTCCTGATCTAGATCAGTGGTTCCCAAAGTTTTCAGCTTTTGACCCACAAAATAACAGTAGCAGTGACCTGGGACGCCAAATATTTTTGCTTGATAAATATTGGTATTGGGTCAATTAAACAAGCTCATAGTAACAACATTCATTGGACTACTTTTATCCGTTTTTAAATACACTAAACACACTCTGTTGTACCAACTTTGGGAACCACTAATCTAGATTAGAATTTGGATCGAACTATTTTTTTTTAATCTCGCTGTGGCCTCGGTGGAGGTTTGCGTTCTCTGAATTCTTGTTGGGGTTTATTTTGACACACGTCCATGTAGGAGTCTGCTAATGGTTTAGGCACAAAATGGCTCCTGAACTGATTATCAGCAAATGTTTTAAATGATAACTCGATTTATCTCATTTTAGGTGAGTTATTTTAGCTGAAACTGTAGTTAGTGTGTGGCTAATTGAAATTACCAGCAGATGTCAGTAAAGTTTTAGTTTACTTTCCTAATCCATAAATGCTTAAACAAACTGCAGAAAAAGATCTAATGTTAGTTTTGTGTCTTTTTGTTAATGATTCTGCTCGGTTCTTTGGAGCAGGCGCCGCCGGGCCTTGCGCCGCCAAGCCGTGGCGTCGGCAGACCGCTCCTGAGGTGATGATTAGAGCCCCGAGCAGCGTTCCCAGTCTGTTTATTTCACAGCCTCTCGTTTGTCAATAACACTGCAGCTCAGACTCATAAATATATGCAGCACGTTTCAAAGCAAATGAAGCTGGAAGCTCTCCAGGCCCCGTGACCCGCTGAGCTGCTGCTTTCCGTTGGCGCTGTTTTTGTTTGTGTTTCGCTCAGTTTAACGTCTGAAGCGCGTCTGAGTGTCTGAACTGTTTCGATGTCCTTTTGTTTTGGTGTGAGGCCTCTTTCTGCTCGTTCCTCATGTGTAAACACTGATTCAGCTTCACACAGATATGTTCCAGTTTAGTTTTTCCACGCCTCTTTTACGATCTAACCACTTCAGCAGACTTTCTGATATTTTAGTCGTTCATGTATCAAAAGGTTCAGCTGGTGTTTCAGGAGATGGCAGCTAAGACTCGTGACTTTATTTACAGAAATATTCCCCATAGAAACACTGAGATCTCATTCATTCCTTCAACGTTGTTCTCTTTAAAATCTGCTGCAGCTGCTGCCTCTGGTTTTGTCGTCTTCTGCTAATTTTAGCTTTTAGCTGTTTTTTTGATACTTCTACCTTCTCTTCTGTTTTAGTTTTCAGCGAGCCTTTTGCTACTTTGACCTTTTTAGCTGCAGTTCTGCTATTTTTAGCCATCATTGTTATACTTTAGGCTTTTAGCAACTGTATTACTACTGTTCTTGCTAACCCTTTGGTACGGTTAGCTAGCATTTCCTAACTTGGCTTTTAGTTAGCGTTTTGTTACTTTTAGCTTTTGGTTAGCCTCTTGTTCTGTTTAGCTATTAGCTAGCCTTTTGATATTTTTGGCTTAAAGCTAGTGTTTTGTTACTTTTGGCTTTTAGCTTCCATTTTGCTTCTTTTTGCGTCTTGCTTATTTTTTGCTAACTTTAGCTAGTCTGTTGCTACTTTTACCTTTCAGCTAGTATTCTGCTTTTTGTAGCTTTCCTTTTAATACTTTAGGCTTTTAGCTACTGTATTGCTACTTTCAGCTTCTAGCTAACTTTTTGACACTTTTAGCTAGCATTTCCTAACTTAGAGTTTTGTTACTTTAAGATTTTAGTTAGTCTGTTATTTTTAGCTTTTAGCTAGCCTTTTGCAACTTTTGGCTTTTAGCTAGACTTTTATTACTTAGACTTCTAGCTACTGTTTTGCTGCTTTTAGCTAGCCTTTTGCTTCATTTAGGTTTTAGCTAACATTGTGTTATTTACAGCTTTACGTAGTGTTTTGTATCTTTTAGCTGTAATAACCTTCAGCCTCTTCGGCTCTCAGTAGGTCCTCAGGTAGAAACGTGTTTCCTCCTCATCTGTGCCAGGTTTAGTCCAGAAGGTCGACCAGCGCCTCCCGGTCGCCAACGAGTACCTGCTGCTGTCAGGTGGCGCCCGAGAGGGGGTCTTGGACCTGAACCCCGAGGACCTGGGCGAGTACGCCAAGGGGGCCGACTTCGACCTGGACTTCACCCTGCTGGTACCGGCCTTGAAGCTCCACGACCGGAACCAGCCCGTCACTCTGGACATGAGGCACTCGCCGCCGTGCCACTCGTGGCTCAGCCTTCGCCTCTGCGACTCCAACGTCCTGTCCCGCTGGAGCATCTGCTGCCAGGAGGAGAATGGGCTTCCTGCTGAGGAGGAAGAGGAGGAGGAGGAGGAAGAGGAGGAGATGGGTGAGTGGAAAAAAGTCTGATTATCACTGAGAGGAAAAAGGAAGGAGAAAGTTGTAAAGCAAATCAGAAAAAAGAGGAATTTAAAAGTGAGAACAAGCTTCAGACGTGAAGACCACAGATTAGCGATTGTGAGTGGAATAAACAAAAACCAAGGTAGTGTTGCAGAGCAGAAAGACTTCATGTTTTTCCTCAGATAATTTGATGCATGATGCAATTCAGCCCAAGGACTCGCAGCAGAGATGCTGTTCTTTCTAATAATCCTCCTCAGATAGGTGAAACGAGAAAAACCTGCCTGAGAAATCAGCTCCCAAACATTTCCAACTAAGCAGTCAAACGCTGATGATAACACAGCGGTTTGCAGATTACTCCTCAAAATCAATCTACCACACGCTGGTGAGTGTGAAGCTTCAGAGACGGGAGGAAGTAATGACATTTATTGATATGAATCTCTTTAATTTTCAGCAGTTTGGAAAGAAGCTTCGCCTGCTTTCTCTGGATGGATTCTAACGTTTTCCACAGCGTGTTATGCTGCTGTAACTGTTGAGGCAGGATGAGGTGATTTATTCAGGTCCGTACGTGTCGCACCAAGTACAGAACAGGAGAGAAAAATCTTCAAGGATTCAAGAGGATTTTTGTGCTCTAAAGACGCACAAAACCAGATGAGTTCCTAATGAAGGCGTTTGTGTATGGAGGCGTCTGCTTCATCCATCTTTTCATTTTAAGGTAAAGGCTCCATTCCCTCCCTGGGTTCTCCTCAGTCTCTGGATGGTTGCTACTTCTCCCCCGCCTTAGTGACAGACTGGTTCTGGGGGGTTATCAGCGAGTCCGTGGAGGAGCTGAGGCGCAGCCCCCAGCGAGGCATCCCGACCCCCGAACGGCTGGAGAGGAACGGACCCCTGACCACCATCGTCCTCCAGGTACTCTGCTGAATGATCTCAAACTGTAGAGCAGTTTGGACTTTATTTTGAAGGAATGTTTGTTCCAGGCCGGTTCCAGCCGGGTTCTGTACGACCTCCTGCCCGTGGTGTCGTTCCGGGGCTGGCCCGCTGTGGCCCAAGGCTGGCTGACCGCCAACCACTTCTGGGACGGTAAAATCACAGAGGAGGAAGCCATCTCTGGGTTCTACCTGCTGCCCTGCTGCTCCCCGCTGGGGGGTCGGCCCGACAGGGAGTGGAGGCTGGCGTTCTCACGCAGCGAGGTGAGGACTTTTCTTCTTCTTCTTCTCTGTTCTCCAGCAGTTATTCTAACTCTGCTCCCACTCGCCTGGAACAGGTTCAGCTGAAGAAGTGCATCCCCTTCCCCATGGCTCAGGCTTTCCAAGCAGCTAAGGCTGTCCTGTCCCGGATCCTGGCCCGACCCCGTACGGGCCTCAGCCTCTACCACCTGCGGACCCTTCTCTTCTGGGCCTGTGATCGACTTCCCCTCGCCTACCTGTCCTGCCCTGACCCGGACACTCCTGGCCGCCTCCTGTTGGGTCTGCTGGACGACCTGGCTCATTGCATCCTGGGTAAAAACTGCCCGAACTACTTCCTGCCCCAGTGCAACATGCTGGAGCACCTGACCGACAGCCAGGCTCTGCTCGTCGCCAGAAAGCTCGCCCACGTGCGCTCGGATCCCAGCGAGCACCTGCGGGCGGCCGTGGATCAGGCTCGACAGGCGGGCCAGCTAAAGAAGGAGCTAACGGCTAACACCAACGGCCACGGCTCGCCTGGGCACCAACCGGCCAACGGCATCATCTCACCTTCAGAGGACAAGTTGGCTCAGCGGCTGCAGCAGCTCGTCACAGAGAACCCCGGCAAGTCCATATCGGTCTTCCTCAACCCGGACGACGTCAGCAGGCCGCACTTCCGCATCGACGACAAGTTTTACTGAGATCCACAGCCGACACGAGTTTATCTTAAAAGCACACCGAAAGGATCATCCCATCAGAGGGAAGATAAAATCAGGCAGGGGGGAGAAAAAAAAACCCTGCTGAGTGAAATCTTGCTGCTTGACTGAGTCTTAAAACCAAAAAACACACATTTCCTTCTGAGAATGGACGTCCACGTTGATGATGTCAGCAAGCTGTTGCCATGGAGATGGCCCTCTCCTGACGAGCTGGCCTTAAGGGGACTGAACGGCTGCTGCTGCGGAGTTAGAGGTCGGTTCAGATCGTGTAAAAACCGTGGAAATGAAAACCGTGTGCTGACGTTTGCCTTAGGGATTTCACGCATTACTTATTCCTCTAAAGACGGTTCAGAAACACTTCTGGATCGCTGCGTTTCCCCCCCCCCCCGCCACACACACACAGACACACACTTTTGTTTCATATGAGGGTGGGAAGAATTAGAAATGGGGGAAAAACAAGCTGATGTAACTGATTGTAATGTTGTGAACAAAAAAAACTCTTCTGACTACTTTAATTTATTCTCACGCCTCGGTTTGTGGCGGCTTTTTCCACCTTTTTCTTTTCTTTTTTTTTTTTTTAACTTTCTCAGGTTTTTTGACGCATTTGATTCCAGTTTAAAGTCTCTAAACTCATTTCATATCGCTTGCATTTCCTGGAATGCACAAAAGAGCTGTGTCTGAGCACCAAAGAGAACCATATCCACTCCTTAACATCGAGTCTTTGACGACAGTCCAGATCCACGATCAGAATATTTTCTCGTTTGAAAGTCTCAGTGACGTAGATTTGCTCCGGAGCCAAAAACAGATAAATGAAAGTCTTTCATGTCGAGCTGCTTCTCTGTGAACCGGAGGAAGTGTTTGTAGCTGATTAGCTCTTTGATTTTTATTCGGCTTCGCTCTGATGGAGTAAAACGCCTTGTGAACATGCAGGAGTCAGGAGGTGACGGCACAAAATGCAGCTTTTAAAGGAAAAAAAGAAGTTATATTAAAAGATCTTTAAAAACACATATTTAATATTTAAAATCTTGTCAGTTAGCATCTGATCCCTAAGCTAAGTGCTAATATTTACTTTACAATAAATTATTTGTTTCTCCAATAAAAGCCATGCTGAGGAAGAGTAGTGTTCAGAGATAAAGATGAAAGTAAAATCAAAATAAACCAAATATTTGTTCTTGTTTTGATTTGTTAGTCTTTGAGATGTGGGAAACGTTTCGAAGTTCCTCACATTGAGCTGAAATTTAAAATCAGATTTAAACTTCATCTGTAGTAAACGTTTGGTTGTTTTTTTTCTACCTGAGAGACACTTTTACTCCCTGATGGTGGACAGTTCTGGTTGGGCCCTTTTTTGTAATTTAGGAAAAAAAAAACCTTATTTAAAGGAGGCGAGTCGCATCAGGAGTGAAAAGGCCTGGATTTAGCACAGCAGCAGGACGAACAAACATCAGGACTGAGTAAAGGTACTTCAGAATGACAATGTCCCACAGAGTCCTCAGTTTGTCTCACGTCTCTATGAATAAACACATCTGTTCACTTTGTGTCAGAGAAGAAAGGAGACTTGTCTGATTCTGCTAATTGTCCAGTGTCTCCTCTGCTTGGTCGGTCCTTTTTAACAAGCCTCATGTCCTCCTGGAAAAGCTGATGTGTGGCCAGATGTTGCTCGGTGATTCGTCTCCTCGGTGATTCATCTCCTCGGTGATTCGTCTCCTCGGTGATTCGTCTCCTCGGTGATTCGTCTCCTCGGCGGGTTTGTTTTAGTCGGAGGACCTCGGTCAAGTCTTCCCCCAGGAGGACGGAGGGAGGCGGGTTTCAGTGGGGAAGATGGGCGTCCTAGTTTTCCTCCATTCTCTCACCTAAAATCACTCCGATGTTTGAGTTTAACTTGATGTCCTTCGCTGCTGTTCGGATCCACAAAGCAGATGACTTCTGTTGATGTTCGTGTGTTTCAGGTGCCGTCTTCAGCGCTGTTAGCTCATAAACAGCTAAAGGGTCGTATCTCACTGGGCTGTGATAGTAGCCGTGTCACTACTAGTGGCCATTTTTTTGAAAATCGCAGCTGATTTTTGTGTGCACAGAATTTGAAGCTCTATTCTCGGCCGCGCACATTATTTTCTTCCCCACATCCACTTGGGGTGGGAATTCTTCGACACTTTAAAGGTTAAACTGCGGAAAAATGACACAGATGTATTAAAGGCTACTTTCCTCATCCCGAGTCCTGCAGCTGCTAATCCTGCTAGCCAGGGATTTTTCATTTGTCAGATGGATCAACATGGAGGGGCGCGGTTTACGTATTCTGTCAGGAAAGCTGAGCTCACCCGTGACCATAGTTTCCACCTTTTAATCCTTTCAAAATAAACTACGATGGCAGAAAGACGCTGGGGGTGGGCAGTAGGTGTTTTTGAAGGAAAAGAGTACCCAAACTGGAAAAGCATCATTAGCACTATCAGGTAGTTGTGTTTTATTTTAAATATATATATATTAAAAATCAAGACAGCAGTGATTCGCCCCTTTTAGCTGAACTTCAAATATTTGAGAAATCGCTGCCCATTTCTAAAGATCAGCAGGTTTGGACCTGTTTTTTATTTTATTTTATTTAAATATTTATTTATCAGTGTTAACCTCCTGACTACCAGGAAAAAAAAATATTGTCTAATCACAATTTTTCAATTCCACAATCTTTGTGAGGCACCGAAGCCCCGCCCCTTCACATTTACTATCATTAAAAAGCGTTAAATGTCCTCTGGAGACAAAAGGAGTTAACTTAGTAGGTGGGAGATATTCATGTTTACAAATTTGAACTACTGGTAGTCAGGAGGTTACGATGCAGCTCTAGAGCTGTGGAAATCACAAAAACCTGAACCGAGACGGGTTGGAGACGTTTGGAGACATTTCGGAGACTCCTGTCGCAGTCCAGTGAGACGAAGGCTTCGATTGTTTTACTCCGTTTTCAATAATGACGACACGTTCTCTGAAATATCAAGATGTCTTACTGCTGAATGAGGACTTTTTTAACACTGCTGTTGGTCGTGTGTGTGTGTGTGTGTGTGTGTGTTGACTGAACCGGAGGTAAACCAAAGTGTGTTGCTGGTGTGGTTTTGTGCACCTAAAAATCGAGGCCTATTTATTTTCTTCAGATTTAAACCATGGTTAAAATAACCCCATGGTGTGTTCACTGGATTCTGGTTACCGTAAAAAGTTCTTTCTCTCCTTGGAGGATTAACGGGCCTCGTTGGAGTTCACTCGACGCTGGAAACCATGAGGCTTTCCTGAATTTTACTCTTAGGCTCTTATAATTTAATGTAGTTGATTCCAGATCTTGTCAGTTTTTCAGTATCTGCTGTGCAGGGATCACATGAAACCACCGTCCCCCTCCTGCTGACCTGTTGAACCTGAACATTTTGATGACTCTGTTGTGGAATATCAGAATAAATAAAATGAATGTATCCGTCAGTCCTCTCTAATCGACTCGAGGAGACGGCAAATCTAATAATTTTCCGATCAGATGCCCTCTGCTCGATCTTTAAAGTGCTTAGATGAACATCAGAGTTGATCAATTAAACCTCAAATTTATATTGAGTTCTTCTTATGTTTTTTGTTTTTTAAGTGCAAATAATTTTCTCTCTGTTTTATATTTATCAGGGTTTGTTTTTCTGGGGGGCTCTGTTGGTTGTTTGAGCTTTTAGCATGAAATAAATCATCAAGGTTTTAAAATATCATGTGTTCATCGCTTTGCTTTGCTTGCTTTACTCCTCGGTGTGAATCACACTTCGATGTATTTCCTGTTTGTACGAGATTCAGCCAACAGAGGGCGCCAGAGGACAGGGTTTAAACAGGAAGTCCTTCACTTCTTCCAGACTTTTAGGAAACGTGCTGAAAGTATCGGTTCAGGACTGAGTTTATGATGAGAAATCACAAAGAAAACACTGGAGATGATTGATCTAACTCTCTGTATGACCTCACATTTCAAAGATTTAGTCAAATATTGTTTTTGTTTAGGAAGTTTGAGTTAAAAAAAACAAAAAAACTTCAAAATGTTGAGGAAAGGAGCTGAAATTAGAAGTCGACAGATGAGCGTTTTCAGTGACCGATTCTGGTGCCGATTTTTAGAAATAATTCAGCCAGTGGCTGATTAATGAAGCAGATTATTCTTTGTTTTATGTTTGAAGTCAGTTTGTCAGTTTTTAATATTCATGAACAGAATGTATTTAATTTAGGAAAAAAAACAAATGTAAAAAAATCTAAACATTGGCTGTAATTTGGTAGATTGAGCTCTGGGGTTTAGCGCAGATTTATAAACATTTAACATATTTATGTTGCCTGTCTTTTACGGTTGCAGGCAGTTATGTAGTTGCCTGTTTGTGTGTCTGTTAGCAAAATATCTCATCAACCGCTAGACTGATTTTAATGAAACTCTCAGAAAGAACGTCTCTAACCAATTTAATCCAATTGTAGATGGCCGCTGCAGCTAAACAGCTATAACTCAGTCAGTTTTATAGAGACTGGGCTAAAATTTGGTGTGGTAGTCGCTGAGGGTCATTCAAAACACGCAATCCGAGGGCCGACAGATCACCATAAATGTCCTCAACATTGGACCGTTTGCGTTCTTTCAAGGAATGCCTTTAAAATACATGGAGCTCTTTGTAATCACGCAGCAGCAGCAGTTAGCTGTAGCACTTCCTGTAATTTTCCTGCTGAACCGACTGCAGCGTGAAAGGTTTACAGAACGGCGTTTGCGTGAACTGAACTATACAAAAGTTGAAGGACATTTGCTATAAAATATGACAAATTAATCCAAGTTTAACAATGAAAAATAATCAACAATCCTGATGTTTTCACTTTTTTAAGGACTTCTTTAAACGGCTGGAGTTGGTTTGTGTTTTCAGCTGACGTCTCCCAGTCAGCGGTTGCGTGACGATGGCCCAGATGTTGTCGGGATAAACGCGCTGCGGATCGCTTTCATCCTGAAACTGCAGACCCGCACGTATTTACAGCAGCAATCTGTCCGAGTCTATTAAGCAGATAATGATGTGAGGAAGCCGCTGGATCGTGTGATTACAGATGTGACCGGCATTTACGAACCATGGAGACGATTTCAGACACTAAAAGGTCCTGTGTGGCTTTAGTAATAATTTCCAGTTCCAGTGTTGTAAAGTTTATTATAATATTAGGAGGTATGTTTGTGTCTCAGTAGACTCTGCTGTTTGGTTGAAGGGGATATTTGGTAAATGCATCACTTTTCTGCTCCTTACTGCACATTACTTCCTCTCTCCGTGTTTAATGCGCACTGAAACAGGAAAAACATTAATCTTCATTACTGTATGAGGAGTCGGGGACGAGGACAACCAGGAGAGACCTCTGGGCTCGTTGTTTGCGCAGAGCTCACGCTGTGGGTGTTTTCCAACCTTTCGCCCTTGTAGCTGCTGCTCACTTCCTGCTGGCGTTTCATGCCTGGAAACCAAAATTTATCCTTCAAAGGATTGTTTGGATCTTTAGAAATGGGGTTTCTGAAAAGGGTTGTGAACGATTAATATCATTATTTTCTGAACGACCTCAGCTTGGAGAAGTGGAGTTTATTTCTAACTGGATTGACGAGCTAACAGCTAGTCTGCGTTATCAGCGACAAGAGCTAGCAGTTACCCAAGATAACAGCTAGTCTAAGCCAGTAGCTAGTATAGCAGGTAGTCCACGCTCAAAGCTAGTCTGTGCTCACAGCTATCTGAGCTAACAGCTAGTCTAAGCAAACAGCTGTACAAACAAACTGGTCAAAGCTAATAACTATGAGCTAATAGCTACACAAGTAAATAGCTAATCCAGGCTGACAGCTACATGAGCTACCAAGTAGTACAAGAAAACAGCTAGACAGGCTGATGCTAGTCCAAACCTACGGCAACATGAGCTAACAGCTAGTCCAAGCAGACAGCTATAAGAGCTAACAGCTAGTCCAAGCTAAAAGGTACACAAGCGTACAGTTAAAGCTAACAGGAACATGAATTAACAGCTAGTTTGAACCAACAGTTACATGAGCTAGCAGCTTATACAAGATAACAGTTACACAAGCTGATGCTAGTCCAAGCTAACGGCAACATGAGCTAACAGCTAGTCGAAGCAGACGGCTATATGAGCTAACAGCTAGTCCAAGCTAAAAGCTACACAAGCGTACAGTTAAAGCTAACAGGAACATGAGTTAACAGCTAGTTTGAACCAACAGTTACATGAGCTAGCATCTTATACAAGATAACAGTTACACAAGCTGATGCTAGTCCATAACGGCAACATGAGCTAACTACTAGTCCAAGCTAACAGCTAGATGAGTTAACACCCAGTCCAAGACAAAAAGTGAATAGCCTATATGCCACAGACTTCCTTTCTAGCACTTCCGCATACTTTGGACACATTGATCACTTCCGTTGCCCAGGCAACAGTAGGTTAGCAATGGCGTTTTTTACTTGGTCGCTCCAGGAGTTGCCGACTATGACTGTCAATGATGTCCAGATAATACAAACGTATACATCAACACACAGACTTACTTACCTTATGAAGAATCTAATGTCCTTGTTGGAAGCAGCAAAACAGTGAATGCCAAACCGCTGCCTCAGCGTAAGGCGCTAAACCTGTTCCTGAAGCTGGCGGATTTCCTCTTAGTCTTATTTTCCTCCAACACCAAATCCACAACTGCAGGGTCTGGAGCTGAGCCATAATCATGTTCCTTAAGGACGTCCACAGTTACATTGGCTGGTGTGTTATCCTCCTCCCCGCTGTCCTCTGGCGGTGGTGGTCTTTGCCTTCCCTCCCAAACCCCCGGTCTTGGAAGTGGAAGGGAGTAATTGTTCCACTCGAACAAAGCGGGTACAGCTCCCTTTTTTAACCGCAGTCTTCCTATTTCTGACGCTGGCTCTTGAATATCATCAGCCTTGAAATGCCGGCTACAAACGCGAGTGTGAGCCTTTATGGTGAAGTTTTCCCTGCGGATAGCTACGATCCATTGTCGCCTTAACTCCTCATCAGCAGGAAAATGGAAAAAACTAAGTACTTTATTGTACCTTCTAGTTAATGGACACAACAGCACACAGCAGAACTCAGTCGTACCAGTAGCTCGCAAATGTTTTAACTTTTGTGACCCTTTAATGGTCTAGCTCTAGCAGCTACTG
>JAOXNZ010000199.1:3171917-3182578 GCA_028566095.1 Kryptolebias brasiliensis | reverse complement strand
ACTCCACCCAGAAAGACCCCAGGCCGGGAGGAGATCCTGCAACCTTCTTGCTGGGAGGCAACAGCTCTAACCACTACGCCGCTGTGCCACCCCTGTTTAGATTTATATTTTGTTAAATCATACTGTACATCCTCTGTTAGTAAACATGTTGCTACGACGTTTAAACAGTGATGTTGTTAAAAGCTTGTAATGCATTTCTGGTCAATGTTAGCACAACAGTTAACCAGGTTAACGTGGTGAAACTTAAATATTGCATCATTTTTGGATAAAAGTTCTGGTTTTTGAAGTAAATGAAACGGCAGCATTGGCGACTCACTGCATCAATTGAACAGTTTAAATCTAATTCACCTTTGTAGAACTTTTATAGTAGATTACTATTAGCCAGCCAAACTTTATTGTTTTCACTTCATGTGTATCATATTATGTGCTTCTGGTGCTCTCTACTGTTGAAAGGGCAAACTCAAAATATGATTTAAGGTCTTTTGTGTTGTCATGAACAGATTTTATTATTATTATCATTGTGATACGGGGTTATTGTGTACAGGGCAGCAGGCGTAAGGCAGTCAAGAAACCCGTTTTACATTTTTCTGTTTTTATTTATATTTATTTAGTATACAAACACATTTTCAGTGAGTCCAAAAACTCATTGCAGCAGGTTGGATCTTATCAGAAGAGGATGTATTTCTGTGCTCAATCAGTTTGTTTTTACGCAGCTTATAAACATGCAAAACATGAAAACAAATACAAGTTTAAAAAAAATTAAAACCACATACATGATATTTAGCACTGACATGAAATTATCTCAGTTTAAATGTAATATTGATTTGAAAAATTACTAGTAATAGTGCTTTAAATGAATAAGTTTATATTAAGTGATTCATTAAATAACAAAAACCTATACTTTACAGTTTCTTCATGCTAAGTGTGTTATTTTCTCCACTATAAACATTTAAAGTTAGTTGTAGCAGTTTCCTTTACTGCTAGCCTTTAAGCTAAGCTAGTTTAGCTAAGCTGAGCTAAAAAGCTTCTCAAAAAATTAGATAAACTATTAGCATTGTCCAAAAACTTTAAGCTAAGCTAGTTTAGCTAAGCTAAATTTGTCTGCGGCTATTTAGCTAAGTTAAACTAAATAGCTTGCAAAACTAGCCAAATCATTAGCATAGCTGAAAAGTGAAAAAAAAAAGTTATCAGGTGGCTACAGACAAAGCTAGCTAAGCTAAACTATATAGCTCCTAAAATTAGCTAAACCATGAGCATTTAAAAGAGTGAAAAAAGGGTTTTCCAGGTGGCTGCAGGCAAATGTAGCTGCTTACTAACCAACTAACTGTTTCTTTATTAATGCTAGTCTTTTAGCTAAGCTAGTTTAGCTAAAAAAAAACAACCTAAACTAAAAAGCACCTCAAAAAATGAGCTAAACCATTAGCATAGTTCAAAAGAAAAGAAAGGAAATTATGCTTCCATGTGTTGGCTACATACAGTACCTACATAACTTTATCTCTAATTTATTCACATACATAAGTCAAAAGATGGTATTTTTACAGAGCAAATAGGTACCTGAGGAACAGAAAAAACAAACATGGTGGATGACACATTAATGTGTCACGTTTACTGCCGTGATAATCAGAGGCATGTCATTCTTTCCAGATTTATTAGTGCAAGGACTGAAGAAGGGGTAGAGGTTTTCAGTGAAAACATCGTGGAAAGAATAGATGTGGACTTTGACATCAACGTTGTAAAAAGATACCTGCAGGGCAATGAAAAGACGTACGACGTACAGTTCAGTTTTACAATTGAACAATACGCACAATGATTTATTACATAATGGTAACAAAATATGTATCTATCCTTTACCTCTCCTTTCTCATAGTCCACAAATACTCCAATCTTGTGAGGTCGGAGGTTCAACTGGACGTCTGTGTAAGGTTCGCTTCGAAAGGCGTATTTATTCCTGAAGTGGAAGGACAAGAGAAGACATCACATGACGAGACAGTTTGGAATTAAAACCAATTTTCCCTAATGTCTAATGATGATCGGACTGCAACTTACAAGAGGACCGCTGGTCAATTGAGCCTATAACAATTTACAATCTAAAAATAGGAAGTAAAGAAAATACTACAAAACTGATGTGTGTTTGTCAACCTGTCCATGATAGAAGGCTACTGGCCCAGGTATCAGACTGCGGCAGACTGATTGGTTAAAATTTATTGTGAGGAACTACGTACGTTCAAATAAAACTCACTTGTCTCTTAAACTGAGGAACCAAAAGCCGTTGTTTGGGGTGTAATCGAGCTTTCCTTTCCTGTTGACCGACTGCCTGGCAACACCCAGATCCCAGTCGGTCTTCCCGTTCACCTCAACCTGTTCGTTGGAAACACAACGACCACATTTTGAGACAAAAATGATCTACCATAAGACTTAAATGACAAACTAGACATGATTATTGACAAATCCATTTAGATTTTTTTCAGTCATATTAGGTTTGTATCGTGGTCAGGTCACTAAAGAAACATCCCTCTCCTCAGTGACTTTCCAGCTCCTCCTGGGGGATCCTGAGGCGTTCCCAGGCCAGAGACGATACATAATCCCTCCTCAAGCTCTGGGTTTGTCCCTGGATCTCCTCCCAGTGGGACATGTCTGGAAAACCTCCAATGGGAGGGGTCCTCCTTTCGATGAGGAGGAGCAGCGGCTCTACTCCGACGGAGACGGAGCTCCTCACCTTATCTTTAAGGCTGAGCCCGACCCCCCTTACGAAGGAAGCTCATTTCAGCCGCTTGGATCCAGGATCTCATTCTTTCGGTCACGATCCAAACCTCATGACCACAGGTGAGGGTTGGAACATAGATGGAGCAGTAAATCGAGAGCTTTGCTCGTCCTTCACCATGACCAACCGAAGCAACGCCCTCATTCCTGGGGACGAATCCCCAATCTATAGATCCATCATTTGCTCTATTCTGCCATCACTCGTGAACAAAACTCCCAGATACTTGAATTCTTTTTAATCCTCCTGAAGACAGGAAGAGAAGCCCTTGTAACCCGAAGGCCACGGTAGGGTTACGGCAGAGACTCACCCCTAACCCAGAAGGAGCATTTCACCTTTTCATATCATATTTACAGCGTTTCATATGATTAGCCAACAAAGCAGAAGATAGAAAGTCCCTTTTTTAACCCTTTACCTCCCAGTAATGTTTCCCAGAAGAGATGGGCTCCCTGCCCAGGACACAGACGACTCTGTCAAACCTCTCCGGAGACTCCGGTACGTGATGGTATCGCTCTCCACACCAAACCTGCAGAGACACGGGGTTTAAACGCGTCTTTAAATACACCGAAAACAAATCTCTGAGTAATAATTATTAGGTGTTTCAGCCGTTGAGCAGATGACTCACAGTTTTCAGGTCCTCTGACAGCACCAGTCTGGGATGGGCGGTGTTAGTGTCCATAGTCACGTTCACTGAACCGAATAAAGACGGAAGAAAAATCAGTCTTTAGTTGTGTCTGTAAGCTGTTTGTGTATATGTGCATAGTTTTGCGTCTAATAAATGTATTTTGTATATTATTCCATCGCAAACTCTCCAATTTCTTGTTATGAATTAGCTTTTCATGATTTCTGTGAAAACATCTCTTACTTTTAAAGAACTTTGGTAAAAACCCACGTTCCAAATTTTAAAGGTATAGTTATAAATTTGCAAATTCCTAACTCTCATAAATTGGTTAGATTTAGTTGAAATTTGTCAAAAACAAAAAGCTCCTAACTGAACAGCTGCTGTTATTTTTATGGTACTTAAAATCTTTTCAGTAATTCAGTTTCTGTTTGAACAAAACTTCTTTGAACTCTTTTTGGGGGACGGGAAAAGAATCATTGTAAATTTGATTACTGTAAAACATTAAGCAGCAAAAATAAATAACTTTAGTAAACTGAGAATGTGAATTAATCTAACATACGTGCATATTCCTGTATTTTCTTCACTCCTGTAGGAAAAAATAAAACACATTTCTATATTAAAGGTGAATGGAAGATATTCTCAAGTTAACATGAAGCATAAACATTTGTATTTGATTTATTTACAGTTAATTTACACCCTTACTTGGCTGTGTTCGTACTGGACAGGTTTCCAGTACTCTGGCAGGAAATCCTGAACAAGAAACGACATAAAGTGTCAGCAGCTGAAACCGGTCGAATTTAATTCACAGTTGGTGAGAAAACCTCACGACACGACTTCTAAACAGGTAATATTTTGGTGTAATTGTCAGTAGATAACTTATTATTTAAGAGTTTAGACTTACAGGAGTTTAAAGGTGGTCACATTAATTTCCCACGTCAGTTTGAACAGCAGAGAATAAGTTTAGACACTAGAGGGCGATGTTTGAACACTTACAGTGCTGCCAAACCAACGATAATATCAGCCAAAGATAACCTGAGTAACTACAAACTGCAGTTTTTAAATGATGATTTCATTTATTAAAAATAAAAAAAAAGCTTCCAAATCAGCCTGTCGGGGCAGCTGTGGATCAGCGGTTAGAGCAGTTCCTGCAACGAGAGAGTTGGAGGTTCGATTCCACCAGTTTGCCACATGTTGACGTGTCCCTGGGCAACACCCTGGACCCCTCACTGCCTCTGATGTGACCCATCGGTGTAAGGATGCGATAGACTCTATAGGATGATTTATTCAGGTTAGCTCTGTAGAAATGTAGTAAAGCGCTGTGTGGATGTGTGTGGCTGGAGAAATGAGGACAGATTGTGTTGTAAAGCGCCTTGAGTGGCCTGGTTGGCTAGAAAGGTGCTGTATAAGTACAGTCCATTTACCATTGCCCTGTGTGAAAAAGTATCTTCCCCCATAAACCTAATAACTGGTTATGCCACACCTGGCAGCAACAACTGCAACCAAGAGATTTGGATGACTGGCGAGTTTTTCACACGACTGTGGAGGAATTCAACTGCTGCGCTTCGGCTCATTGTCTTGCCGCAGAACCAAAGCAAGCTCAATCTTAAGCCAGTGATGTCCAGTCCTGGTCCTGGAGGACCACCATCATGCAGGTTTTAGATGTTTCTCTGCTCTTCAGCAGGTCTTCAAGTCCTGCAGAAGCCTGTTAATCACCCAGTCTTTTAAATCAGGTGTGTCAAAGCAGAGAAACACCTAAAACATGCAGGATGGTGGCCCCCCAGGACCAGGACTGGACACCACTGCCTTAAGGTCACAAACTGAGGTTCGGACATTCTCCTTCAGGATGTTCTGGTAGAATTCGTGGTTCCATCAATTACAGCGAATCGTCCGGGTCCTGAAGCAGCAAAGCAGCCCCCAGACCATCACACTACCACCACCATGTTTGACTGTTGGTATGATGTTAGTATGACACCAGATTTAACAGGACGCACACCTTCCAAAAAGTTCCATTTTTGTCTCGTCAGTCCACAGAATATTTTCCCAAAATTCTTGGTGATCATCAAGATGTTTTTGGGTGATGTGTTTTCTTGTGGTTTTGGTCTTGGGACTCTGCCATGGAGGCCATTTTTGCCCTTCGCCTCTTTCTTCTTGTTGAATCATGAACTCTGACCTTAAAAGAGGACGGTTGAGGTTTTAGATGATGTTCTGGGCTCTTTTGACCTCCTGGGTGAGTCGTGGATTCATTCTTTGAGTAATTTTGGTCGGCCAGCCTCTCCTGGGAAGGTTCACCACTGATCCAATCGTTATTTGTAGATTTCGGCTCTATTTAAATGATTTCTTGATTCTACAGGTCCAGCAGTAATCAGGCCTGGGTGTGGCAGTGAAACTGAACTCAGCTTTTAAAAAGAAAATCCCAGCTAACTCATGATTTAACAAGTGAGGAAATTAGTTTCACACAGGGCCAGGTTGGCTTGGGTAGCTTTTTCTTCCCTTAATAAATGATATTATTATTTGAAAACTGTATTTTGAACTAGTTGAATCTTTATTACTTCTAAAAAAAAAAAAAGGAACAGTCTGGCGTGTATCACTGTTGGAATTGAGCCACATGTTTTGCATTTCACTGACCAGTTTCTACAACATTCTTCAGTTCTTCCTGGAACTTTTCCACCATCGCTGACAAAGATCTGTAGACTGAGGCTGTTCCCAGGTCAGAGTTCAGAGACACTCCGGTCCAGTCTTTGGTAACCGGTGGTCTGCAGAGGCCGGGAAACGTCTGGTGGGGGGAAACGTTAAAAAAAATCAAAGGGATGCCCGGCATGTCTTCATCTTTCTTAAATTTTCACCAACCTTGACGCAGAGTACGTGGTCGTCTGATTCGGCGAGTTCAGCGAGGGCAGTTTCTCTCTCCTTAAGGTCTTCGATCTCCCGCTCCAGCTGCCGGATCATGGCGTCGGCATGGTTCCGTGCCGCCCTTCGGCTGATCTCCATCACCTCCATCAGCTCTGCCTGAGACCGCTCCATGGCAGAAACCAGCATTGAGAAGAGACACATGCTGCCCGACGTCTCCCTCTCCACCGCCATCTGACCAGATCAAAACTGCCATTTTAGGTTTCGGTTTCAGTCACTGTGTTTAATTCTGGATCCTCAATAGGTAGAAAATGCAGAAGTCAAGTTTATACCTTAAAAGTCTAGACTGAAATATTGTCCGAATTTGGCCATTAAAATGTTGAAATTCAAAGTAGACTAAAAATTAGGTTGAAACTGGAAAATCTATTGGTAAAATTAGGTATATAAGCAACATAAACTTAGAACAAACCTTCTAATTCTTATTTAAATTCTGCAGATGGTTAAAAAAAGTATACTAAAGCTAAACAATGAGGCGAAACTCAAAGTTTTCATTGAGTGTCTGACAGGCAGCAGATAGAAAATGGACGACAAAAGGATCGACACGTGTAGAAAAACAGCTGTGGTGGATTTAGAAGAATGAGAGTTTGTTTGAGAAGCTTGTTTTACCTCCACTTCGGTCAAAGACATCTTGATCTCTTCAAGCTTTCTTGTTCGCTCTCTGATCATCTCTTGGATCTCTTCCTCTGAATTCCTGAGCTCTGTCTACAAACACACCCAGAGTCGAGTTAAAGTCGCTCCAAAGGGCATTCCCTAAATCACTTAGAATGAGCTCACATATTTATATTGCTGGTAAAGCCAACTTTTTCCTTTACAGCCTTTTTTTTCTTCATCTGCTGTGTTTTTAGCCAGATTCGTGGCTGTATGGATGAGTATTCTGGTCTGACGGTTGGTTTGTGTAAGTATGTCAATAACTATTGGAATGGTGACCATGAAGTATTTTCCCAACAGAATGAACCCTGATGACTTTTTCGATGCCTCTGACCTACTTCCTGACTTACTCAGTATTGTTAATGGATTTGATGGGAGCTTTTAGTCTAAATACTTGATTAACTCTTAAATAGCAACTATGTGCTTTAAGGGTTATTAAGGGCAATTTGTGTCCAACTTTCCATTAGCGTGATAGCATCACAGTGGGGGAAATAACTATTTGATTCCCTGCTGACTTTGTTAGTTTCAATTTTTTGGGGTAATTTCATTTTAATGGAGAGAGACAGAAGAAACAAATAAATAGATAACCTACAACCCAGCCTGAATTCTGGCTCCCACAGATTGGTTATGTGCCCATGTAGCACACAGATTACAATCAATCCATTGATCAGTTAATCAGTCAACCAGTTTCAGACACTCCTGATCTCATTTCATTATGACTACAAAGCCCACCTGTCCACAAAATTAGTTTCTTCCTTTCCAACTTCTCCAATGGGCAAGACCAAAGAGCTGTCAAAGGCCGTCAGGTACAGGAAAGATCTCCCCAAGGAGAATGGGCTACAAGACCATCAGCAAGAAGCTTGGTGAGAGGGTGACAACTGTTGGTTCAGTTCTTTGGAAATGGAAGTAATATAAAATGGCCGTCAGTCGCCTTCATTTCTGGAGCTTCATGCAAGATCTTGCCTCATAGAGTGAAGATAATCATGAGAAGAGTGAAGGATCATCCCTCAACTACATGAGTGGCGCCACCTGGAGGCAGTTTGGACCACAGACTAAGAAAACATTAGTAAAACACATTATACTGTGATGGACTGAAATCTTGCAGCTCCCACAAGGTCCTCCTGCTGAAGAAGGTCTGAGTCCAGGCCGGTCTGAAGTTCACTAGTGAACATCTAAACAATTCAGAGATGTGGTCAGATGAGACCAAAGTCAAGCTCTGTGGCATTAATTCGACTTTCTAAAGAACATTAAGATCATGGAGTGGCCTAGCCAGTCTCCAGACCTCAGTCCTGTAGAAAATCTTGAGGGAGCTTCGAGTTGCCAAGTGGCAGCCAAGAAACCTGAAGGGTTTAGAGAGTTTATGTAAAGAGGAGTGGGCCAACATCCCTCCTGAGATGTCTGCAAACCTTGTGACCAACTATAGAAACATCTTACCGCTGTGCTGCCAGTCAAGGTTTCTCCACCAAGTACTAAGTCATGTTTTATTTTGATATCCTGTTTCTCACCATTGAAATGAAACTACCATAAATAAATAATGACAGATTATTTCTTTATAAGTAACCAAGTGTACAAAATCAGCAGGGGATCAAATAATTATTTTTCCTTCTGTATGTCAACCATCGCCCACATTGTACAGTCATTCTCCCCTCTAGTCCTAATGACTCACTCCAAACATCAATAAAGTCATTGTCTCTGTTTTCTTCTCCAACCTTAGTTTCCATCCATTCGGTCTCAACAGAAACAGTGTCGTGATCATTGTGATCCTCAATCTCACACTCAGGACAGATGCACACTTGGTCGGACCTACAGTAAAGCTAAAAGCAACGAGACAAAATGCTGCATGTTATTGTTTTTACATTTTTCTCAGTAAGGACAGTACACACGTGATAATTCTCAAATCAGAGCTACATGAAAATAGAAGAAAGCATTTTACCATCAGTCCCCTTAGGTGGGTTTCACACAGAGGGACATGCTGGCTGTTAGCGGCACCACTCAGGGTGAACCTTCTGAGACCATTGGAGCGTGGTCTTGGATGTACAGGTGGAAGATGGGCAGAGGTGTTGTTCAGACTTCCAACCACTGTGGTGTTTGGTACTGAAGAAGCCATTGGGGCTGTGACCGAGAGAAGCAAAGGCAAGATGGAATCACCTGACAAAGAAAAAGGTACAAGACCAAGAAAGGTGTCAGCAGCCAGCTTGTATCTACGGCTACTTCATCGAAGGTTTGTAAGACTGTTGAACAAATCAATTTAAAGGCAGAAAATATCCCCAAACAATATTACGAAAAACTGTTGGGTTATTTTGACAACTCAAACGCTTGGTTAAAGCTGTTGGGTCAAAGGTTAGGTTGGTTTGACCAAATGTTGGGTCAAACGACTTCACTCAGTGGTTGGGTCGGAGATGAGCCGTGTCATTTTTCACAGTCTGCCATTTTAAGCTAGAAGTTGACAAAATTAAACCTGACTGATGAACTAAATAAAGCTGGGACGGTAAAAACAACTGGTTTCTGACGCTAATAGCAGTTAGCAGCAGCCATAAAGCACCAACCCAAATTCTAATGATCTAACAACCCAGATTTTGGGTTGTTCTTTTTTAATTTTAGTAGCTCATTTCAATGTTGTAACCCACTTTCTGGGTAGAAAACGTCACCCAGTTTGCTGAAAGAAACTGATAACCCAACCCTGCTGAGTTAAAACTACCCAGGATTGGCTCAGTCCAAGTTTGACTCGGGGCTGGGTTATAAATTGGGCTGTTTTGAACCCAGCAGCTTTTAGTGTGGAATATACTGACAGAGCTGCATGGTTTTGGATGGTGTTGTTCAAACTTTATCTGCAAAATGTGATATGACCTCATGTTAAACCCTGCAAATTGTTGATGATATTCATGTTTACCCAGAGAGTGAGCCTCCATAGTCATCTTCGCAGTTTCCTTTGGCAAAGGTTTTGGTAAATTCTTTTTTAATTCTTCAATTAAGTGACCCGATCTGGCTCCTCTTCCAGCTTTTCCTCTTTTCTTATCCTTCCCTACCACTCCTCCGCCGTTCATCGATTTGAACTGATCGGTGATCTCTCGTAGCGTCCTGTTAATCTGGAGGTCTGGTCGCTTCTGAAAGGTCTTCTTACACAGAGGACACTGGTAAACCTAAAAGACAAGAGCAACCTGACATAAACAAGACAGAAAAGAAAGGGGAAAAAGCAGTGGTTCCCACAGTTTCCAGTTTTTGATCCACCAAATGAGAGACATAAAGACTTGTGACCTCAAGTATTGATGGCTGAAGAATATAAACATTTGTAGTTTGCTAATTACCATGAGTGTAATGCTAACATGTTTGACATGTCCAGAGGACAAGAATGATGATAAAATACGGTACAGAAGAGAAAACTGAACAGATTCACTTTGACCAGCAGCAGCTCTTCTTCTTCTTCTACTTCTGGTGTTTTTTGGCAATTTGGCAAGAGGTGTTTATAGAGGTTGGGCTTTTATTTTGATAGTCTACTTCCACTTTTCGGCAAGGAATTAGCATATTAGCTAAACATTTAATTTCCAAGCTAAATATTTAGTTTGCAAATTAAATGTTTAGTTTGGAACTATGACATTTATAAATGTATGAATAAAATGGTGAAAATATGACTGAAAAAAAAACAAAACTATTTTTTTTCTTATGAAAGACTAAATAAACCAAAATATTGCTGTTAATTTTTGACTGTGTAACTTTACAAACGGCTCC
>JAOXNZ010000199.1:3051451-3068574 GCA_028566095.1 Kryptolebias brasiliensis | reverse complement strand
TCCTTTGATTTTTACTAAGTTTCTACTCTCTCCTTTTTTGTCCTCATTTCTCTCCTCAATTTCTCAATTTTATTTTATATTAAGTAGGTATTTATTCATAAAGCCAAAGCAGCTCAAAGTTGAAGTTGGTCAATTGGGCATTTAAGTGGTGGATGTCAATCTTGATGTTTAAAACTAAGTTATTTTGTTTTATTTTGGCCCAAAACTATAACATTTTATTATTCATACTCATTAGAATGTAGTAGATTTTTAAAAAAGGGTAAATATAAGAGCAATTTAAGAAATTGGGTAATTTCGTAAGCCTGATTCATACCAGTCGTTCTCAAACAGCGTTTCACGACAAAACTGACTGATGTGGGGGAGAAGTTTTTGTCGTTTTGGTCCATTTTTGTAAAAATTTGTCAGCTTGAGTTGACAGCAGGATGAGCAGCAGGGAAGAAGGGAAGGCATTCATATGGCTCAACAGAAACCAAGGAGGTCAAATCATTGTTGTTAACTGCTGATGATTCCCTTTAGTTAGGTTCATGTTAGTATTTTTCCTATAGTGACACCTGTTGTTTAATAGGTGCCACACATCTGAAGCAATGGCATAAACTGCATCTCTGCTTTCCTGACGTCCCAATTTTCACGGGCCAGATCCACGAGTTGGGTGACGGTATGATTCTGCCTTTACAGTAGGGTTTGTGATCGTAAATAAAACCTTTTTTGGCATCCTCCAAGACTTGTAAAAAGTAGTCGTACCATTTTCCCTGATAGATATGACAACGTAACTTCAAAAGTTAGCAAAATGTTCTCGTTAACTTTTTGGAGGTCTGACTGTGTTGTCCTGTAATGGAAGACCCTCTTTCGGGGGTCTAGACCGTGGGGAGAACCTCCACCTGAAACGCCCATCTCCACCGGACATCTGGAGATCTTTACTCACCGTCACAGGAAGACGTGGAGCTTCACTGGAAACCACCTCCACAGTCTTGTTTTGGGTTACGTGTTGTTGTTTAACTTTACCCTAACCGTAACTTAATAAGGTAGTATCTCACTGACCTGCAACTGTTGGGTGCTAGTATACTAGTAGGAGACACAAAAGTGCGAGAAAATACACAAACCGTCACTTGGATTCACACTGAATTGGTACTTACAGCACAGCAAGTTTTAATTTCAGTGCATCCAGTCTTTGTTGCTACTTTAATAAACTTTTAATAAAATATAAAACTTTGACTACATTTTGTAGTGGATAATAAATGGAAGGGTTAGGGATTTGAGACGGGTTCCAGGCGCCTGTTCCAACTATTTTGAGGTCAAATTTTCAAACTTGTTCGAAGTTCGTGTGTCACAAGAACAAGGCCCTGCGGCTCAAACGAAGAAATTGAGATCCTTCACGAACACATCGAGACATTTTGGGAAACTCCCTCACTTCTGAAATTTGTTGCAGCCCAGTGAGACATTCGCTTCACCCTAACCGGTAGAGGTGGAGATTCTCCTCATCGTCGGCGGTTAGATGCTCTGAGATTAATTGACAAAATCCTGCGCTGCCCTCAGATGTGCCTGCCTATGAATCAGCAATATTGGGCCTCATTATTCCTTCAACTGATCGGTCGGTTCACCCTCTGGCTCAGAGTTTACACAAAAGTTACTGGTTACTTTAGAAAAAATAAGAATCAGCGAATCCTCCTTCAGGTTTTGTTCCTTTCCATTCTATATGTCACTAGTTTTTTTTTGTTTTTCTTTTTCACGTATTTACTTGCTGGATTTAAGTCTCGTTTTTTTTTTTGAAGACACTCGCCGACAGACAAATGTGCGCTCTCAGTGCCGTCTGCCCTCCGCCTGACGTTTTTCTGTGTGCGTCCCAGCCATTACCTCACGAGGCTTCCCTCTCCAGCTCCAAAAGCAACATGTCACAGCATGACAACCGCTCCCCTCGTCCCGGCTCTGCTGCATGTGTGTGAGTGGGTTCAGCAGCGTAGCCAGTAGCGATTACCCAGTGACAGGATGACACACACATTGCTCTGTGTGTGTTGGAGGTAATAGACAGGGTAAGTGATGATATGAGGCCCAGTGGGAGAGAAAACCTCCATCTCACCTCCTTGTAACCCAGACGAACAGAGGGCAGTGGGAGGGAGCAGAGAGGGATGGAAGATGAGAAGGGACTGAAAGAAAATATATGGAAAACTTTGTAGTGCATTATATTTTATTTTACTTACCATTTCAGAAACTCTTCTGAGTTTGTCTATTTAAAGCAGCCTCAAATATTATGAGTTTGAGCATTTGAAGACGACCGATGGCTCCAAACTCTGACCTACAGGGAGGAATCACAGAATAACTCAGGATGTGGTGCGACAGAAGTTCCACAATACCAGTAATAATACAGTATATAGGGTCATTTGTGGCTCTAAATTGTCTTGTTTGTCTTGACATGGCCCTGTGATGGACTAGTGCCCAGGGTGGCACCAGCTCCCTAACACCCTGGACAGGAACAAGCAGGTCAATAGATGGTTAGGTGAATACTAGACAATCCTGAAATGAACTTAAAAGTTAAAATGAGCCTTTTCGTAATCTTGTAGAGAGAATTTTATTTTCCTGGTCTTAGAACAGAATAAACACAACTCTTTGTGGGGTAACCCTGAGCAAGTTGCACCTCGACCTGTATCCATCAACAACCCTCTGGCATTGTTCTGGCTATTTGACCACTCAAATATCCAGAGGGTTGAGGTTGGGGCTTTGAGAAGGTCATTCCAAAAGCTTAATGTTAACCTGCTTTATCCAATCAGAAACCAGTTCTGATGCTTTATCCAATCAGAAACCAGTTCTGATGTGTTTGGGATCATTGCCCTGTTGGACACCCAACTGTGTCCAAGTTTCAACTGTCTAGGTGTTGATTTGAGGTGAAGTTGAAGAATTTGAAAATAGTTCTCCATTATTCCATCCATTTTGTGCAATTCACCAGTACTACAGCATGATGCCACCACCACCATGCTTGACAGCTGGTACTGTGTTAAGTCTGAAAGCTTCACCTTGACTCCTCCAGTCCAAATAGCTCAATCTTTGTCTCGTTTGACCATCAAACCTTTCTCCACAAGGCATTTGGCTTGTCCGTCAGCCATGAAGGTGTTGCTTTTCGGTCAGGGGATTTCTTTTCTTGGTCCACGCCCTCTGTCTGTGTCCACTGTGGACGGTGACACTGGTGTTCCAGGAGTTTTCAGTTCATGGAAGGCCTGGTTCCTGGATTGTTCCTAAACACCTCAACCAGTGCAGTCTCAACTTTCTCTTGAGTTGGACAGTTTGGGTCTTCTTCTAGATCTTGGCAAACTGACACATCTGAAAAAGATGTACTTTTGGGCAATTGTTTAAACTGATGATCTTGGAATCTAAAGTTGTTCAAAAGTTGACTTTCTGAACTGGTGCAAATCTACAAATCTCTCGTTTTTAAACTTGACAGAGTTTCTTGGACTTTCCCCATTGTTTTGAGTGTTGGTCAATCCAATAATGCTGTCAAACCAATACTGTTTATGTTGGCAAAGATAAACTACCAGCTGGTGAGAAGTTATTAGGCCTTAACCATGTCAATTTCAGACAATCTAGGACCTTCGTACTACTTTTAATTTTAATAGGAGAAAATCCACTATAAATTCAAACTTGTGCCAATTCTTGTTTTTAAAAACCAGTGAAATTGTTGTATAATCATTAAACCCAGGGGGAAAAAATGGTTCAAATAAATTAATTAAAAGCCCAAAATATTACATCCGCGCCCTTAATGAGTGGATAGAAGCTCTCACCACAGCTGTACATATATTTAGTACTTGTATCAGTTATAAAAACAACTTTTACAGAACGAAGTAATACTTAACTGTAAGAGGAAGTCCTCACTTGATTCCAGCATGGTTTGTTTTTCATTTCATTGTTCTTGACTCGAGTGCTCGTGCTGCTAAATGCTCCAAACTTCCTTTCATTCGTCTGACTCCCGGGGAAAACATGATACACTCCTCCAGGAAATAATCCCTCAGAATCAGATGGTTTCATCGACCTTCTTTAGCAGCTTCTCCTCAGTCTTAAACACTTGCCAAAGTTTTGCTGCAGTTTTGAATGGAGGATAAATGGATTTTTATTTTAGCTCCTGCTAAGCTGTTAGCTTCTCGGCAGGATTTATTTCGTCTTTGGCCAAGTTGACCTAAAGCAGAAGGAGGACGTGGATGGAAGTTCTGAGATAGACTTAGTTAATCCAAAGTAAAAAAAAAAGGTTTTGGGATAAAATCATTGCCTCAGAGGAGACTATGCTTGATGCTAAAAGTCTGTGCAGGAGAGCTCCATGCGGTTTCAATTTAATCTGTTACACACAAACTTTACAAAACCTCATATTTAAATGCATTTACTCTTTTAAAAACGTATATATTTGATTACGAGAAGTTGAGAGATGGCTCCAAACCTACATGCAGGTAGAAAAACACAAAGTAGCTCATGATACGACACAAATCACGACACGTGGCCCACGATACTGATATCATGACATCAGAATGACATTATTTTACACATTCGATTCTGTTAGGAAATCCTCTACAGGAGTTTTTCCCAATACTGGTCCTCAGGGCTCACTACTGTTCTTTCAAGTTTTAGACGTTTCTCTTCAACACATCTTATTTAAAAAACAAACAAAACAAAAAAAACAAAACAGCAGTTGGATAGATTTGATCAAACCACACCAACATCCGCCAATAAATTTGATTAAATTCATGAAGGGACCCATAATATAAAATCTTCCCATTCCCCTTTTTTTTTAAAGCTTGATTTCTGCTGCTCTAACTTTTTAATCATTTTATCCAATCTAATATTTGCTAAAGGTTTACTTAATTAAATTGCTTCAGTTAAATTATAAGGATGATGTCGTGAAGTAGCTGGTGCAATACAAAGATCAGTTTGATTATTTATCATTTACATATACTAGGCTAGAAGTGTAGAAGTTAAACAACTTGTGATTATTTTTATAGGAACAACTCGTTTCAGCGTTGGTAAAACTGGTCTCAATTTCCCCTTTAGGCAAGTTGCAGATTCGTGCATAAAGACATGCAAAGAACTGCATTAATACAGCTCCTGGTTTGGTATTTTTCTGACTCCGTGGTCCAGTTTGAGCAGGAAGATTCAGGACGATGCGTCCTCTGCTGGTCTCACTGTAAAGACTAATTGTCTCTACAGGTAAAGTTGTTTAAATCAGAAGTAGGAATGGGCAGTGATTTTTCGAATATTTGAAGAATTAATGCTACCTAACTGTGCTTTTTCAGACAGGGTGCTTTTTTTTTTTTTACACAACGCCAACTGTAACCCCCCTCCTGGGAAAAAAAGTAAAACAACTCTGAGCATCTCGGCACGTTTCTGCCACTGTGGTTTATTTTGAAAGGATTATAAAGTGGAAGTTAGGGTCAGAGGGGAGCTCGGTTTTACTGCCATTGGAGGAAACAGGACAGAGTTGGTGGGGTCGAATATTTGCAGAAAAATGAAATTATAATCAACAAATTGGAAGAGCATTTTTGCCTAAAATGCCCAACTTTACAGTGTTATTGTTGACATGTTTTAGTGACTTATTTTGGTTTTACTTTAAAATATTTCCGCTTGGTACAGTCCCAAACCTCTGGGCTTTTTGTTTTCTTTGTCTTGAAATTTACCACCTCCTTTTCTGTGCACATAATAGAATGTAAGCATGTAATTCAACAACCATGTAGTTTTGTCTTTTTTTTTATCAGTGAGTTATTTGAGGTATTCTAAGAATCCTTTCAGCTTCAGTCAAAGCCAAGAGCAAGAATGTTTTTATTTTTTTGTTTTTTAAAGGAAAGAACAGACTTAGACATGGCCTGTCATCGGTAAAAAGTGGAATAAAAGCAAAGGATTAGGAAGAAGTTGGTGGGACAGAGGTGAAAATGAGGACAGGAAGAGACAAAATTCTGCTGCTGTCACATTTCTGAAGACTGTTGTCACGTGGGACAGCTGCAGTGTCTTACATGTCCACTTCTACAGATATTACTGCGTGTGCGTGTTAAGGTTGACTGGCAGCCAACACACACACAGTCCACCACAACAGCAGCAGGTTCACCTTTGACCTTTCAACTCCTCACCAGACTCAGACAGATAAAGAGGAAAGGACGAGCAGAAGACAAATGGTGGGACGGAGAGGAAAGTTTATAAGAAGGAAATGGATGAATGGTCCAACGGAAGATGACAGGAGGAGATTAAAATGGAAAAAAAAAAAAGAGCTAAAGATCCGCTGCTGCCAGATTCTCAACTCGCTGAGAGACAAAAAACGGGGCCCGAATGTGTGAAAATGTCGACGGGAGCGAGAAGCGAGGGATCGTTCGTGAAAGGGTTCAGTCAGGTGAAAGTGATATGGCGAGTCAAAAACCGGACCGGACAGGGTGGTCCGACTCTCCCTCGGCCTCCATCTCCTCGGGAGGCTGACACTTCCCTTCATCCATGTAACCGCTCACAGAAGGGGGGATGAATAGAGGAGTGAGGGAGCGAGATGAGCGGAGAAGAAAGAGGGTGAAGGGACGATGAGCAGCAGACGGACATCTAAATGCTCGCCTGCCGATCTATTAGGAGAGCAGGGACGGGACAAATGAAAACAAAGCGCAGCGGCACATTTACTCGTGGAAACCGCTCTGAACTTCTGATTTTGATGATTATGGTTGAAAACACACAGAGAAATGATTTTCTGCTGAGCATCTCGATGACCAGAAACCCTGACGTCCGGGTTTCAGATCTGTCCAAACATTTGCTCCGTTTCCTGAGAGCTTTTAAAAATCAGTCTAAAGAAATTAAAGCATAAACTTTAATGACTTTGTCACTCCTAAACAGTAACTTGAACAGGTCGTAATATTTAATTAAAACATGCAGATATAAATGAGAATAAAAAATCCATGTTTTAAACGGCGGCAGATGCCCATCTACAAAAACCTGGAGTCATGGGAAAAAAGAAAGTTCACCCTCTTTATTTCTAGGGTTTTAAATGTCAAGATGTTAAAAAAAAAGGAATCTGGTATTTATCAGTTTATAAAATTAATAAAATCTAACCTCAAGTGAGCAAAAACAGAACAGATTCCACCGTGTCACTGTTTGTTAAACAAAAACAAAATGAAAAATCTGTGTGTGGAAAACCACGTCCACCTCCTGATTCAGCAGCTTGTTGAGCCTCTTTTAGCAGCAATAACTAAGCAGTTGTTCTCTGTCTCCTACATGGTTGTGGAGGAGTTTTGGCCCACTCTTCTTTCCAGCGTTGCTTCAGTTAATTGGTTTCTGCTCAGCTCTCCGAAGGTCCCACCACAGCGTTTTAGTCAGGTTGAGGTTCTGGTTCTGGACCGTTGCAGCACCTTGATTCTTCTCTTTTTGAGCCGTTCTGTTGTAGATTAGCTGCTGTGTTTGGGATTATTGTCCTGTTTGGTCCAAGCTTCAGCTGTCGGACAGATGTCCTCACGTTTGACTCCAGAATCCTTTGGTCTACAGAGGAGTTCATGGTCGACTTAA
Source organism: Kryptolebias brasiliensis (assembly GCA_028566095.1). Classification (NCBI taxonomy): domain Eukaryota; kingdom Metazoa; phylum Chordata; class Actinopteri; order Cyprinodontiformes; family Rivulidae; genus Kryptolebias; species Kryptolebias brasiliensis. Next base: position 3,061,077 of record JAOXNZ010000199.1, on the reverse strand, counting down.
AGACTGCAAGGAGCCCAAACCATCAGCCCTCCACCACCGTGCTTGATAGTTAGTATGAGGTGTTTGTGCTGATGTGCTGTTTGCTGCTGTGCGTTATGGGTAAACATCTTTGCATTGCTCTGGTTTCTTTCGATGAATCTTCACAAATCTAAGTCGTGCAGCCATGTTCTTTTTAGAGAGAAGAGGTTTTCTCCTGCAGTCCTTCCAAACAAGTTGTTCTTGTTCAGTCTCTTTATGATTGTCCTGTTATAACCTTTGAACTGTTAACTGAGACCTGTAGCGTTTGACATGGAGCTCTTGGGGTTTCTTTGTCATTTGTCTGAGCATTGCAGGGTCTGACCTTGGGGTGAATCTGCAGGGTTGTCCACTCCTGGGAAGATTGGCAGCTGCCTTTATGTTTTCGACTTGTGAAAAATCTTTCTCACTGTAGAACGATGGACTTCAAATAGTTTGGAAATGACCTTTAACCTTTCCCAGATTGACAGCAACAGTTGCTTCTCTAAGGACATTACTGATGTCTTTTTTTTACCTTGGTGTTGTGTTAACAGTTCAGTTTGGTTCAGTTTATTTATATAGCACCAGTTCACAACAAGTCATCTCAGGGCAAAAACATTCACATTCATTATAAAATGCCAGTTAGTAAAAGTTATCTAAGGAAGCCTGCAGACTGAGTCAGATCTTCACTTTGTCTCAGTCTCCCGTCCTGAGCAGCAGGTTGGCGACAGTGGAAAGGAATGACTCCCTTTTAACAGGAAGAAACCTGCAGCAGAACCAGAACCAGGCTCAGGCTTTTCTAGCAGTGGTCACACAGATGATGATCAGTTAAGTGTTTTTTCTTTTTCCTATGACTGTATAAAGTTTGCACTATACTGCATGGGCTCCTTTACACTTTATCTATCTGTAAGAAATGGTAACGACCAGATGACGTTTTATTGAGCTCTTAAAACTCAAACAATTCTTTTCCATGAGTATGCAAGTTAATGGCAGTAAACTGAGATTGGTGGTATGTGTAACGATGCCAAGGAGGGGTGAGAACTAACCGTTAGACCTCCAAGATACACTATACAGATTTTTCTGTCCGTCCCACACCTACACTCTGTCTCCTCCTCAAACACTAATCGTCTGCTGCACCTTTCCTCTCCCGAGATCTTCCAACATGTCGTTCTTCCTCTCGTTTGGTGAAGCTGACAGCACAGACTCTGGGAGTAATGAAGCGGTTTGAGATAACAGGGCAACAAAACAATTGCTGCTCCAAATATGCGCGTAAATATCTGGATTTATGAGTTCAAGCTTGTGTGAGAGAGACGACGCGGGAGTGTGTTTGTGTGTTTCTCGGCCCCCGCTGTTAACTTCCTGTCCTGTCTGTGGCCGGCCTTATCGGCATGATGGCAGGTCACTCGGTGGTCAGCTATTCAGCGACCTGATTGGACGGTGTGAGGGGAAGTTCCGACTGATGGTCAAGTAGCGGTCAGGAACTGGGTCGGTTTATGGGGTGGAAGTGCTTCAAGCTCACAACAAACACAACTTGAACTTTTTAACAACAATGAAATGTTTTAACACCTAAAATCACATGTAGATTTTAAATTTTGCCTCACCAACGTGTTCTGTGTGTATAAATTTTCATCTGCACACATTCAGTGACCGTGCGGTGACCGGGTCAGGTCATTGTTCTGCCTTATCAGTCCTGACCTCTCCGTCAGTCTCCCCGATACGACCCGCTTCTACACCCCTTCCTGTGTGCGGTCATCTCATGGTCAAACCAAAGGGTTTCAACCTTCAAAGCACTCTCACCTTTTAACTGCTTCCTGTTTTGGGTGCAGGAGGAGAGCTGCTGGGATGGTGTGAAGCGCTGACGTTGTGCAAATCAGATTCTTCGCGCCCGTTAGGTAATTGTTTGAAGGGAAGTTTGGAGCCGCAGAGATGTCTGAAGCTTTACTAACTGTGTGCATGTGTGTGAGTTTATTGGGAAATACTGAAGCAGTTTTAACTTATCACTGAAATGTGTGGAATAGTTTATATTTGACTGAACATTCTTTACAGTATTTTTGCTCTCCTTATTGGGAACTTTAGGTCTCCTTTTATAATATTTAAATGTGGAACCAAATACAATGCAAATTATTTGAACCTTCTCGTTTTAGAAAAGCAGGTTTGCATTAAGACCTTTGGAGCCAATAAAAAAAAGTCCTACCAGATATCTCTTATTAAATATATATATTTTTTAATCCTAGCTCTCACGTTGTCTGTTAGGTAAAAGTTGGCATTTTTTTAACTTTAATCAAGCAGTTTGAAATAAAACAAAATCATCTAAAATGTACCAAGGTGGCGTTCATGTGAGTTCTAGACTAAGATCATCTCATCCTGAGAAAAGATGGAGTTGTAGCCATTTTCCTCAGACCTTTAAAATAATTTTTACACAAGGTGTCACGCTCGGAGTACCATGCCAAACCTTAGCACAAGATTTGTAAAATGGACTAATTTATAGCCATTTTTTGTGTTTTAAAAGGTCAGTTGGCCTTGGCGACCATCTTGAATCCATAGCGAGGTTATGGTGGTTTATCATCGTGGTGTCAGCGTTTCCATGACATGGGAAATGCGCGCTCTGATGTGATCCGGTCATGGAGAATTTGAAGTAGGACTGGCCAGGTCTAGACTACATCCACGATCATGACAAGGTCCTGGAAACAGACTAGCTCAGACTGTTACCAGTGGTGGTAGCGTCACGCTATAACCTTCTAGCTCTGCATCCTGACACAGTCCTGGAATCGTGTCAGGGCACAGGAGAGTGTCTTGGAAGCATGAAAACAGCAGGATAAACCTTTTTGGTGAGTAGTAAGAGGGTAGGAGCATCACGATCACCTTCACACTGAAGATTTTCCCTATAATTTGTGATCCAGCCACGTTCTAATGGGTCATGGAGGGCGCCGCCTGTGTGACGTGTTCCAAAATAAGACAACTTTTTGGGGTTTCTCTTGTAAACTTTCTCTGAGGAGAAAAAAGAAGTCCTTATGCGTTTAAGGACTTGAAGCTCTTCTAAAATCTCCAAATTGGACGAACCCAAACTGAACCCCCGACCAGGGATTAACCTCTGGAACGAGTTTGGAGCCAAATCAACTTAAAGTCAAGCTGAGGTTAAGTTGACCTTTTCTTCTTCCTTTTTTTTTTCTTTTAAAGAAGTTCCTGAATCTAAATGGAGCTCAGAGTTCTGCTAAAAGCTGCTGTTTTTCCAGCCCAGTTTGTTTTGGAGTGTTCTGTCTTTATTTGCTTTATCAGTGTGCAGAGCAGCTCCCAGCAGGCCCCGCTGACTTCAGCCTGCACTCGTTTATCGTCCCACTCCTCCTTCCTCCTCCGTAACATCTAGTTACCCTCCGCCTGACCTCCTTCTCCTCTCTCCGTAATATTTCCACAATCATTCTTTTTGAGCCTTCTCTCGTTCTTTTCTCACTGCGTCGCTCTCCGTCTGCGCAGCGTCTTAATTGACAACAGAGACCCCTGGTTGAACCACCGGCACTCTCTTCTTGTTTTGGTTTCTGTCTCTCTCTGTTTTTTTAATCACATTTCAGCCTGTCACATTTTAAGCAGGTAGCAGGATTGATGTTATTGCTGTAAAAACAAGCGAGGAAAGATGGAAAGGGAGAAGATTATGGAGTAAAAAATGGGAAATAAAAGAAACGAGCGAGAAACAACTTGACGGCTTCAAACTGACAACCTGAGGGGTCGAGATGAGCTGTAGGAGGTTTGATTGATGTAAACAGGAGCCTGATTGGTCCTGGTTTTGTAGACGAGAAGAAGTTTGTTCTGAAGCAGGTGTAGAGACGGAAGAACTGCGGAGATGTTGGAGCACAGCAGTGTTTTGGTGAGAAGTCCTGCTGCAGAGGTTTAGATGAGTTGAAAACAGGAATTGAGAAAATTGGGTTAGTCTTGGTGTGAAAGCTTGAAAACTTTTGCTAATTGCTGATGGAGGAACATGGGGCGTACTTTGATGCTTTTTAACTGGGAAAATAATTCAAATGAGTAATGAAATATGACGTTTCAGTTGATAGTCAAAAATGACTCCTTAATTTAAACAAATAAGACAAAGAAAGAATCTGATTTAGGTCAAAAACCTTCAGTCTAACGTGGTTTTAGTTGAGTTTAATTTAGTCATTCAGATGTTAATTTTAGGCGTTCAACACATCTGCAACTATCACCACCGCCTTTCATGCCAGAGTTGGATAAACAGCAGAGGTATAGCTGTTTTGGTGAAACCTTGTAAATTACATTATCCACAATCTCATCCAACATTGATAGATCTGTTACTGCTCAGAGCATGTAATGAGCAACTCTCAGCTACTACCACATCTAATTTTAGCTCAATATCTGGAAAATTGACTGAGTTGGAGCCATTTTTGGGTTGGCTAAGGGCCATGAATTGAATTGGATTGACTCCAAAAGCTAATTTGTAGAAGTACACACAAAAATTACTTTCTGAAAGTTTTATTAAAGTTCATCCAGTGGTTCATGAGATATTTTGCTAACAGACAGACAGGTTGACTACAATAAAGTTTTAAGAACAAATCCTTTGCGATCAGTTAGCTCTCTGACTATAAATTAGGGACGACACCAAATTTATCTCAATATCTGTAAAACTGAGTTGTAGCCAGTTTTGTGTTTGCTAAGGTCGACTAGCTGTGAATAAATCTGTCAGCTATCAAATAAACAAAAAATAAATCAAATCTGTTTGTCTCTGCTTCTGTTTGTTACTCATTTCTTGGAAAAACTTTGAAATAGTTTTTGTTTTTATGGTTTCTGTCACCAGTTCTTTTGAGCGAATTATCCGTTTGAGTTGAAGTTAGATTCATAGATCCTGACAAGCAGCCAGCAGAGCTGCTGTTCCTTCGCTGACCTTTGACCCCTCTGCGCAGGGGAACAAAAGATAACTTCCCTCTGCTGCTTCGGCTGTGTGTGATGTACAGATCCGCCCGTAGCTGCGTGCACACGTCTACTCTCGGAGGATTAATAAAGCTCAGCTCGCGGGCTGCAGCTCGCTCTGTGTTGTGGTTGCTGGCAGCGATGGAAATTAGGCAGCAGGCAGATGTACAAAGATAGAAGCTTTTGGTTTTAATTTACCTCCTGGCCCTCCAGTGAGAATGTAAAATTAGTTCCCCGTTGCAGAGCGGTAAACATGCAAGCTTACCTCATTCCATTCATAGCTGGTGATGCAGGGACGCTGTTCCAGTTAGTAGAGAGCCTTTGATGTGCTAACGATGTGAAGTTATAAACAAATGTTGCAGCGAAGGATCAGGAACAGGAGATGGGGAAAATGCAGATCCAGTTGTCGGAGCTGGAGAAGAATCCCTGAGAGACGGTAGCAGCCCGAGCGTCGCCTGATAACCTCTCAGTGCCACAGTTGACCTCCCGGCTTCGGGGTTAAGTGTAAAGTCTCTCCCTGCAGAGCGTCAAGTCAGATTCTGTTCCAGTTGAGATGAAACATGTTGCTTTCCAACTGGAGGGGGTGGTTAGGATTGGAGCTGAAATAATCAGAATCAATGGTTTTTTTTAAAGAAACTCTCAAAGTAATGACTGGATGTACATTTACCTTTTTGGGGTCAACTCAATTCAAGATGGTTGCCACAGCAAACACAATTAAAAGCCTAACATTCCTTGAAGGAATGCATATCGCCCGTCGCCTTTTATACCAAAGTGTTAAACTAAGATCTCACGTTGAGCTGTTCTGATCAAATGTTGAAAATAACTGATATTTCACATGATCTGTCAGCTACTATGTTTTTGCGTTTCAGTGGCAGCCATTTTGAATCGCGTTGACTCTAAAAGTTGATCAGTTTCAGGTGTACATCCAGTGATTACTTTCTGAAAGCTAAAATAAAATCCTTTCAGTGATTCATCACTGGTAACTCTATAATGTTACTGCTTTTGAGCTACAATTTGGTGAGGTAGTAGCTGAGAGTCATTCCCAACGCATAATCTGAGCCCAACAAATAGCCATGCTGCCCCACTATTAATGACAAATCAAATACAGAGAGAAAATATTCTCAGCTTGGATAAAGATTTCCCCAAACATTGATTAGATTTTTCTTTTGGGCACCATTTAAAGCACCTGATCAAAGTCTACCTGTGACAGGATGAGGATAAAGTGAAATAGATGCTGAATAAAAACGTCTTCATTGTTGTTTTGGTTTCTAGGACACAGTTATAGTCGGCGAGCACAAAATAAGCTGCGGAGAAGCTTCATATTTGCAGTCCATAAACATAAAAAAAACAACTTTTTGTCACCAAAGACTCTTTTTGTTTCTGAATGTAAGGTCCAAATGCAGCTAAAGATCTGTTTTTAAAAATATTAAAGTGTGGAAGGGATCTAATTGACTTTTGCATCCATATTGAAAGGAAGTGTGAAAATAACAGATCTGACAGGACTTTTAAAAAGTCTATACACTGTTATTTGGAATAACTTCAAAAAGACGAGTCCCAGATATGGCTCTACTCTACGACAAGATGTGTTGGAAATGATCTATAAAACTTATACCTTATTACTAACCAGGCTACCGTAACAGAAAGCACCTCTTAGTGTCCTTACAGCCCAGACATGCGGAGATAAGTGAGCAAAGAGATATAGATACAGATTCTCTTTCTGTAGGGAAGAAGGAGCTGACGGATGAGTGACAACCACTGTTGTTTGTCATGATAAAATAAAAACTACTTTCAGTGGATTCCTGGCTGAAGGACAGATGGGACAAACAGGGGACAGGATAACCATCGTGATGGACAAGTGTCAAGATGGTCCATCATTATTTTCTTTTCTTTTTTTTAAACCCTAAACATGCTTCTGGTAGACAGAAAGAAGGACCTGGATGACTGGTGTCAGCGTGGGCTTTGTGCACTGATGGTGACCTCTGACCTCTGAAGTGAAGTGAGGATAAAGTGGTGGAGTTGAGAAAAGGTTGGCTGATGACAGACATGAGTTTAACCAAACTGTTTTCTGTGAAGGCATTTAAACTACTTTCACTGCTTTTGGTAACCTTTAAACTTTGTGTTTGTCTGTCTGGACTCATATTTACCAAACAAATATAACAAGAGAACCTTTTGCTTTTATTGCTACTTTCAAACTTATGGCAAGAATTGGGATTCAGTCCAAGTCTTTAGGCCCCCTGGACGCATGGACTCATGTAAAATTAAGCACTAGTGGATTAAATGAAAGTCAAAATGGGAATATTTAAAGTTTGATCAAAACAAACCTGTTTTTGCTCAATAGATTTACATTTAGTTTTTATTCCACCTGCAAATAGAAAAACTGACCAATTCCTTCTTTGTGTCATTCAACATATTTGCAATCGTGCAATCCTTACATGCACAGACCTCCGAGACCAGGACTAGATGGGTCCAGAGATCCATCAGAGACTCGTTCAGCTCGACTGTCATGAAGACTGATGACATTTTGAGAAAATCAGTAAATCTTAACAATCGTGTTTATTTCCTAGTTAATATTTACTGCCAGCTTTCGACCACAACTGGTACCAAAGATATTCAAGAGTTGTTGAAACATAGCAATGTGGCGGTGAGGACTATTTCTTGGAATAAATGAGCAGTGTTCTGACTCTGATCCTGAAGGCCCAGAGTGGTATCTTTGCCTTGCTGGTGTTTGCATTTTTGCTTGTTTATTTGTAGTTTGATGGTGTTTCTGTACCAACATTTGAACTTGGTGGTGGCGCTGACGCTCCCTTAAAGTTTTCCTTCACGTTACAGCAACAAAAAGATGGCCTAAACAGGATAAAGTACCGTAAATATAGTATTGTTCAGTACGTGTGTTGGACAGTAAAAGAGGTGTGGAGATGGTTTGGTTGGAAAACCTCACTGCTGATGGGAAGAAGGACCTGCGGTGGCATTCATTGGTAGAAACCCAGGAGGTCTTTTATCCTTAAAATTTTACAAATACACTTTGCTGTTAAAAAAAGATATGCTGTTTTATATTTTTGAAAGGCTTCATCTTAATGTTTACTGGCTCACATCCCTGGATGTTCACAAACATAAACCACCAACACAGGAATGAAATCCTTTCATGACTCTTGAATATCTTGACTGCCCGTTAAATAATAACTAAGAAATAAACACCAGCAGTAGTATTTCCTGTTTTCATTCTCCATGGATGAAACAAACCTCCAACAGTCATCTGACCCATCTAGTCCGCGTCTCGTTAGCCCCTGATGGGACTTAATAATTCACCTGCTGTAACTGTTTAATCTCTTTTAATGGTGTACAATCCTGTTGCCAGTTCATCAGATAGAAACGGACTTCTGTTTCCTGAATTATTTTGGGATTTCTCGATACATGGGTAGCTCTTAACATTTAAATAATTACCAGTCTGGGTGAGCATAAATACAGCCAACAGCAGCAATACTGCTGCAGTTTCTTTCCTTGATTTGTGTTTCTAATTTTACATTTTAACGGCAGTTTCTTACGGACAAAAAGAGAAATGTTGCAGTGGGTGGATAAATGGACAGTTTAAGTGTTTGTTGGAGGACGGCTGCTGTGAAGAGGCGGACAGTCGAGATGGACAGGTGCCAAACTGGCTGCTGTTCTTGATAAAAGTCCAGTCCACTTTCCCTGCTTTTAGTGACCTCTGACCTCTTGTCTGTCAAATTTCAGCAGGAGATGGACAGCTTGGAGAGCTCTGAGAGAGGTAAACGTTGGAAAAGATAGTGGTGGTTCACAGGGCGTAAAGAGCCTCGAAGGTATGTGGGCGAACAGGAAAAGTTCAGTTTTTCCCACTTTGTCCTGAACCTATCCTGAATCGTCTCTGGTTCGCTGCACTTAGCTGCACATTTCTCTCCTTTTAAAGTTAGAAACTTTGCATAACCTGAAGTAGAGCTTGTGTTTGCAAAGTGCGAACGTGATGAATTCTGGGTGACCCAGACGTTTGGCCATTAGGAACGGGAACGCTGCAATTCCCCGATGGTCCCAAACAAATAAATCCTGCTTACAGCCGGAATAACCATTAACAACTCCGTAAAACACAGAGGAATAAGTGAGCGAAAGGTATGGATGGAGGGGCAGAGGAGAAGCTGAAAGTGAAAAGATGTCATGACTGAGAGAAATGACAAGAAGCGACGGGGAGAATGGAGGGAAGATTGAGAGGTTTGAAGGTGGTGGGTGGGGTCGGGGGGTGGTGTAAGAAGAGGAGAAAACAAGAAATGTGAGGGTAACACATCACTTTGTTTTTGTGCTCGTCACCCCTGGAAGAATAAGAGGAAGCAATAATCTGTGCGTGTGTGCGAGGAGACGGCAGCGATAGCGCGGGGGAGGTCACGGCGAGGTGAGGAGGGGGGAGGGGGGGAGCGCGACGAAGAGGAAAGTTCAGCGAGAGGTGAAGAAAGAGACCTGACGTTTTCTCCGAGTGTGTGTGCTGCGGGTGAATCCAGGGTCAGGTGTGTGTGAGTGTGTTTTCCAGCATGTGGCTTGTTTTTCTTTTTTTTTTTTTGGAAGCCCACACATTTTTTTTTTTTTTCCGTCTTTTCCATTTTCACAGGTTTTATCTGCTTTTTCTCATCCTTCTGTCCAGCAGGAATTCTGCTGTTTGTGACCTTGAAGTCCTTCTGTCGTCGCTCATTTCTGTTTTTCTCGTCAATTTCTGAAAA
>JAOXNZ010000199.1:3016922-3029723 GCA_028566095.1 Kryptolebias brasiliensis | reverse complement strand
GTCCACTCCTTGGTGACATCCTGATACCGTACAGGAGATTTAAATACTTCATTCAGTGAGGATACTTGCCTGTAATCCTGATTTGTGGTAATTTGTCGTATGTGTTGCATTGAAAGGTCAAAGGTCATAACAGGACAATTAGGGAAAAGACTGAACAAGTGTTTGTTTGGAAGATCTGGGGAAGAATCTGAAAACACCACGACAGAATACTTACACTGTAAAATATAATGGCTCCAACTTCATCCCTGAGTAAATATCCTGTAGAGTTTAAAATATTCTGTTTAGTTTAACCTTTGACCTCTAAAACCTGAACCACTCTGAAGAAATTAAACTCTGAAGTTTAGGTTTAAGTTTGTAAAGAAGAAACCACAAGACTTCTGGAACAAATCAAGGCCAAAGTACCCATAATCCACTGCGGCAAACACACCAGCACAAACGCTTCACACCGGCTGTCAGCACGATGGCGGAGGGGTCATGGTTTGGGCTCGTTTAAATCGGCCATGAACTCCTCTGTAGACCGAAGGACTCTGGGGTTGAATGTGAGGACATCTGTCTGACAGCTGAAGCTTGGACCGAACTGAAACACAGCAGCTAATCTACAACGGAACGGCTCAAAAAGAAAAGGATTGAAGTGATGGAATGGTCCAGTCAGAGTCCAGATCGGATGGAAACGCTGTTGTGGGAACTTCAGGGATCTGAGCAGAAACCAATGTCTGCAAACCTCAATGAACTGGAGCAACGATGTAAAGAAGAGTGGGCCAAAACGTTCACAACCACGTGAGACACCGATGTGCTGCTAAAGGAGGTTCTACAAGCCGCTGAATCCAGGCGTGGATTTAAATTTTTCTGTTCAATAAATAATGACTCAGCAGAATCTGTTGTGTGTTTTTTGATCACTTGATTTGAATCATTTTAAAACCTGATAAAGACCAGATTATTATTATTATTATTATGTCCCGATCCATAAAATCCTAGAACCGGAGGACTGTCTCTCACGGTACTTTAGCCTCATTTAAAAAACAAACCAAAACAAAACCAGGACAGAATAAATACGCACCAAACTCCGTGCGTCAGGGCACCAGAATCCCTCCTGGGTTTTGGAACCAGTCGGTCAAAGTGAAGTCAGATGGGTTCTGTCTCGGCTCAGGAGTCCTCACGTCCCGCACGGACTCAGACCTGCTGGATCCGCGCCAGCTGCAGCACGCTCCGAACCTCCTCTGCTGCTCGCTCTAACACCCCCCCCTCCTCCCCCCTCTGAGAGGAGCCGGGCCGGGTCGGGCCGGGCCGGGCCGGGGGTGCTCCAGAAGCCGAGAGAGGTGGAGCGCAGGAGGAGGGATGACGGGGTGGGGTTGGAGAGGGGGGCCACGGGAGCCCTTGGCCGCCTATTCGCCTTCCAGTTGCCTCCGCGCTATATAAACACTCATTGGTGCCTCTGGCTGGACGCACACACACCGTTTGCGCACGGACCCGCACACACACTCACGCGCCGAGGCAGAGAGAGGAGCTCTGAGGCAGAAAGGTACAGAGAGGAGAGGAGACGGCAGACAGGAGGAGAAGCTGAAGGAGGACGGAGCATCTCCTGCATCAGCAGAACTTCACGGATCCTGAAAGTCTTCAACTCCTGCTGATTCTTCCAAAGAGGCTTTTAAACTTCTTCTGAATTTTCACATTTTCTGGAGTTGACAGAGACGCCATTCTTGGAGGAGTTTTCCTTCATTTCCCCCCTTAAAGTTTTTCCATCTCCCCCCCCCGGGAGAAGTTTTAAAAACTCGGCTTCACTTTTTCCACGTGTCCCGACACAAACGAATTACATCCAGCTCCAGACTTTTCTTTTCTTTTTCTTTTTTTAAAAAATCAGTAAGACACACAGAAAGGACTGAAAATGAACTTTTCAGCATCAGGACCGTCCCCAGTCAGGCGCGATTCCAGCCCCAGGTGTTGAAGTCATTAAAACGAAGCGATTCTGCGAGATTTCAGATCTCACCTGTAGCGACAGAAAAGGAGGAGCACAAAAAAAACAAAACACTGTGATTATTTTCACATAAAAGTATCTCAGCGTGAAACTTATCCCACGGTTCATTCATTCTCAGAGGGAAAAAAACCCTGTTTTTAATCACATCCAGCGCGCTTTGGAGCGCGTAAAGAAGCGCCTTTTTACGCACAAGAAGAAAACAAGAAAACAAGCAGATTTCTCTCCAAACGTTTCCCTGAAGAGTTCCTCAGAGATCCCCGGACTCTCCATCACCATGCTGTTCGACAGTTTCGACCTGGTCTCGGCTCTGGCCACCCTGGCTGCCTGCCTGGTGTCCATGGCGCTGCTGCTCGTCGTGTCCCAGCAGCTGTGGCAGCTCCGGTGGGCCGCCACGCGGGACAGGAACTGCAAGCTGCCCATGCCCAAAGGATCCATGGGCTTCCCCTTCATCGGCGAGACCTGCCACTGGCTCCTGCAGGTAAGCGCGCGCTCGGGGGATGTCTCATTTTTAAGCTCCAACTCGCGTTTCAAATAGAATTTAGCAGCAATGGGAAACTTTCTCTCGTCTGTTCTTCGGGTTAAAAGGTTCTTTATTAAGTTATTGATGAGTCAGACCAACTTAAAGATAAACAATCAGCTTATCTTAAAGTGATTTTGATGCTCCTCTTTTATCCAAACACTGATTATTGTCCGACTTTGATCACATCAGCTGAGAAAAAGCTGCTCACAGTCTGAGGAAAGCTTAATGTTCGGTTTGAGCTTCAGCCTCATCCTGACGCGCGCGCGCGCGCACAGGCACGCCGTCATCACACAGTTTCACCTGGTTTTCACTTCACTCAGGTGAAACCTCCCCAAGTGTTTTACTGCAGGGTTCAGATCGGTTTCTGCCCCCCCACCCCCCTCTCTCTTTGCGCTGCGGGGTCGAGCTGCAGTCAGGCTGATAAGTGGATCGATCAGGTCTGATGTGGGGAGGTGAGGAGGTCCGGACCGAACCGAACCGAACCGAGACGAACTTTGTGTTTGACGCGCAGAAATGACAGGAATGTGAGTGAGGAGGTTTTTACAGACAGCTCCTGGTCTCTGCTTGTTCAGAACAAACTCTTTAAAACCTTTAAATATGAAACATGTTGGTTTTTTTAGCGCCCAGAGGGATTTTATTTAGCTCCAATTTAAAAAAGCCACCATTTATTGCCTCAAAAAAAAATTCTAACCAATCAGAATATAAATTAACACAAATAAATGTGTCTCTTATGGCTCAATTTAAAGGTTCAGGGTTTAAAAAAGCGGAGTTTTATCAGCATTTCGATGCGCAAAGAGTCCGGCGTTAAGACGCGCGCAGAAAGGATGGGTGGGGGGGGTGAGGGAGAACATGTTTTCTTTTTAAGGCATCAAATAGAGAAGAAATTGACCCGGACCAGACAAGAGGAGGCACGTTATTGGCCGCGCGCGGGGCTCGAACTCGCGACGCTCCTCGCGGTTCCATCTGAGGGGGGAGAGAGGGACGCGTTCCCGGAATGCAAGCGGAGGAGCGCGGCCAAATTTGTGGTGCTGGGAGGGTGAGGGGGACGTCAGTCTGAGTGTGTCTGAACTTCTGAACAAAGTCTGGAGAAGCGAGAAGCCTGAAGCTGAGTCCTGGCTGCTGTCCTGGTTCTGGAGGAGACTTCACCCTCACAGAGGCTCAGAAGAGACATGAAGATCATTAAAGGACAGATAAGAAGTGGCCCAGATGTTTCAGGCTGCAGCCTTAAACCACATCTGCATGGAGGGCAGAGGAGACGCTCAGACCCAGGTTCTGTTTCATGTCTCATCTGAAAGACAAACCGGTGTTGGCCTTTTAGTCCAGAAAGGGTCAAAATCAAAGAACTTCCCTGCGTTCCATGGAGGAGTCCACGCAACAACTTGATGCCAGAAAACAGCTGCAGATCCTGAGGAAGTTAAAGAGGTTCTCCTAAAAATGCATCTCAGTCTGCAGAACATCAGGATGTTTTCAGAAGCAAAGCTGAAGCTTCCCAACAGAGCAGAACTTTAAAAACTCTACGTTAAGAAAACTGTAAATCCAAAAAGTTTGGTTTCATCTCTCAGGCAACCGGACTCTTTTCCTGTTATTTTAAAGACGTTTCGCCAAAAATCTGCAGAATTACAATATTTTAAACCCTGGTAAGTTATCTAGCTCAGCTTTGAGAGCTACAAAACAACAACAATAAGGTAAAATTAGCAAAACAGCTACAACTAAATATAGCAAAAAGCTAGCTTAAAGCAATAAAAGGTTAGCTAAGCTATAATAACATCTGAGAAAAAGATTTTAAACTCAAAAGAAGTTAAAAGAGAAAGTTTTCTTTTTAAAAAAACAAAAGATTGAAGAGTTCTCAATAATACATTTATTTGGGTAAGGAATTTGTAAATATTTTGAAAAGTATAAAAACGACCAAATCCAAAAGTCAGAGCTTCCGTCATCTGAACGTTTCATCGATTTATATAAACGGCTTAAAAAAAACACAAAGTTTGCAGAAATAGACTGTAAATAAAACTAACTGAGCAGCGAATCAGCTGAGGTTTGGTTCAGAGCAGCTTCAAGCTGGTTTTTTTGGTTGTTGTTGCTGTTTTTGGCCGCTTGGGGGCAGCAGAAACACTTTGTGCGTTCAGCTCTGACATATATAGTTTAATAAACAACGAGCAACATTACAATTTAAACTGTTATATTTATGAGCATCTCTAAAGTGTTAGCTTAAACCTCAGAGTCCTTTTTTTTCACGTCTCCTCGGTCTTTCGTCTCACTCAAAACGCTTCGAAAAACTAAAAATTACACTTCCAGCAGATGACAGAGAACCTGAGGAGTTCGGTTCTCTGCCGGGCAGGACAGAGCAGAGCCGATTCTTTCTGTGAAGAATCTCTGCAGAGTGTTTGTTTATATTCGGTTATGGAGGAAAATGTCCCGAGGTAACGGCGAGGGCTTCAGGTTTCTTTCGATACAAATCGAGATTATTTTCCTTTCTCGACTCACATCCTCCTTTGTTCTCTCTCGCTCCCTGGGCTCCCGTCCCGCGGCACCTCATCCAGATCCCCAACATAAACACTTAGTGTCTAAATGTGTGCATTCAGTGTATACATACAGCGTATTCTGACCTCCACGCACACACAGCAGCACATTTCTGTGACTGATCCGTTTTAAAGTGATCTGCAGTTAGAAATAGTGTTGTGGCGGCTCTGCCAAGGATCTGTCTGCTCTCATTAGGAGCCGGAGCTTTCTGAACGCACCGTGCCAAGCGAGGAGAGCTACTGAGCGAGGACACACAGCGCGAATAATCAGTCACATTTACGCACGTAAACCAGCACATTTATACGTTCAAATATCTAAAATGTAGATTTAGATTTGAGCCCCGCAGGAACGAAAATTAGATGGATCATTCCAAATGTGATCCTTTTGTGCAAAAACATGCAATTCTACTGTTTTATATCTGATAAAATTTACTAAAACGGTCACACTACAACTGCAGTCTTTCCTCTGCAGGACTTTAAAAACAGCCAAAGACTCAAAGTTATGAGAAAAAAGACATTTTTCTGCTGCAGTTTCACTGAATTCTCAGCTGCTGCGTTCCGAGCGTTCCAGTTCTTCCTCCCAGGTCGTGTTGCCACTTCTACCTATTTTAACCTAATCTGCTAGTTTTTCAGTAAATATTATTAGTTGTTTTCAGACCCCGACCTCAGGGGCTGCAGCCTCGGATGTTTCCTGTCCCGGGAGACGTCCCGTCCAGGCGTCCAACCGCAGCTCCAGGATTTACAGAAACTAAACTGAGAAGGGTTTGAGACGCCTCCGATGAGTCAGCAACTTTTTTGAGAGAAAACCTTTTTGTCCAAATTTGTTGTTTTTTTTTAAACGCATTTGAAATTCAAGCAACCAGACTGAGGGACATGAGGGACATGAGGACCCCCGCCACGGTCTCAAGACATTCGGAGACGTCTTTATGATCCTAGCCACAAACAGTCGCAGCACCATGAAGACCCGCCCACACTACTCCGATTACAGTTAATAATCATGAGAAAAACAAATATCTCCTTAATAGCTGGTGACTGTGTCCTGGAACCAGAACAATGTAGACGTTTTTATCTGTTTTTACAGGTTTTTTTTCTACATCTGTCTTGTTTCATCTCGATCCCGTCGTTATTAAATTTTGGTCGTTTGCATTAATGATTAATAACTAAGAAAAAACTGTAAACCGTGTCAAAGAAAAAGAAGCTACAGTTAATTAGTTTCCTCCTCCACGGAAGTTTGGTTTCCAGTAGTTCGTCTGTTTGTGGACAAGATTACTCAAAAAGTTCTGAACAGATTTTCGTGATGTTTTGAGGAGACGTCAAACGTGGCGCAACGAACCAGAGATTAGATTTTGGTTGTGATCCGGATCACGATCCGGATTCAGGAGTTTTTAAAAGGATTCCAAGCGGACAGTGACCCCATAGCCTCTCGGACTGCTTCTAGTTTCATGTTGTTAATGTGGACGTTCTCGCCACCTAGTGGCGCGGGACGGCATGAACATAGAGAACAAACCTTTTTAAAAAAGGTATCGTTTGACAAATCAGTAATAGTTGATGCAGTTGTTCGTCTCACTGAGCTGCGACTTGAAAGGTTCTCGATTTTCCTCCCGTGAGACTTGCAGTTCGAACACGTTCAAAAGATTTGTGCAAAAAAGAAAAGTTTCTCTCAGAATGGTCTGAGGAGCTGTAGTATCTGCCCCGTTCATGTCACACAAAAACTCAGCGGTTTGTGGATTCTGTTCCTAAAACACATCCAGGACCTCGATTCTTCTGCTCAGTTTCACAGACCCGTTCTGGTCCTGGACGGCCACCGTCCTGCAGGTTTTAATCCTTTCCAACCTGATCAGCAGGTCTTAAGGTTCTGCAGAAGCCAGTTTCTCTGTAAACGTCTACATTTTCACTGTTTCTCTCTGCTTCGATTTCCCTGATCTGATGACTGAGAGCTGCTGCAGAACCTGAGGAGCAGAGAAACATCTAAAACCTGCAGGATGGGGGCCCTGCAGGACCAGGACTGGGCACCACCGGTCCAGACAGTCTGAACTGAATCTGGGTCAGATCTCAGGAAATGAACGCACGGCGCAGACTGTACAGCATGTTTGTGAATAAGAACAGAAGGAATATGTTGCTGAGTCCGAGAATCAAATCACATCTTAAACTTGTTGAAAAAGGGTTTTGTTTTAATCGCCTGCTGCCATGAAAGGCGGGTGATCATGTAAAATCTCACCTCTGTTAGCAAAATATCTCAGAAACCAGTGAACAGATTTTAATGAAACCTTCAGGAAGTAATTATTGGACGTACATCTACAACACAAAAACAATTACAGCTCAGTCACTTTTACAGAAACTGAGCTAAAATTTGGTGTGGTAGTAGCTGAGAGTTGTCCTCAACACGTATGTTGAGCTCTAACGGATCGCGCTAAGGGTGACGTGCATTCCACCAAGAAATGTCTTCAAATAAACACGGCCAAAAATGTCGATTCAAACGGGCAGGAGGTTTGCAGAGCGGCTGTCATTAACTGTAAAAACGTCTTTATTTAAAAGCTTTTAACGCACACAGCAAAGCAAAAGGTAGTAAAAATAAAAATACGTTTAAAAACTTAAAGTTCTGTCATTTCAAGGACTTTTCAGCACCGTACAAATCCTGAAGTGTTTGGGAAACTGTTAAAAATAAATGTTTAGTGTTTGTTGAAACTTAAAGTGTAAAAATACCAAAAATAACATCCGGTTTTTAGGTTTTAATACCTCAGGCTACAGATTTATAAAATTAAACGTGATTTAATCGTATTTTTCTCGAGCTAACAGGACTCTAATTTGGACAAAAGCCGTAAAACCTTCGGTCCATCCAGCTGAAACAGAACCTCCTCGGACGGCTCATCAGTCGGGGGGGCTGATCGTGAGGCCCGAGGACGTTTCCTCGCCGCGGTCCGGCTGCGGTTCTACAGGCGACCCGCGGCCGGACGGAGCATGAAGTCCGATAACCGAGGGGGAGATTGGAAGTAGTTTTATCAGGTTCTGCTGGTAACTTTCAAATCAGAACCCTGAAACATTTTAAGGTGTTTTTAAAGGTTTATCCTCTTCTTCACTTTCCTTCTTCCTCTTCCTCCGTCCATCTTTATTTCCTCCCTTCAATCATGTAAAAAACTTGTATTTTGCCACTTTTTAATTCCTTCCCTCGCCTCCTTCCTTCCTCCTCCTCCTCCTCCTCCTCCTCCAGTAGATTAGCAGGAGGTGCTGGCAGCGCTCCTCCTGCCCCTTCTTTCACCCCGAGAACACTCCGCTCCCTCCTTCGACGCTGAGAGGAGAGCCCGGCGCTAATCTCCTCACTGAGTGTGAGAGAGAAAGGATAAAGCAGGTGTCATTCTGTCTTTCTACCAACTAACCAACCAAACAAACTTTAACAGGTTAGCAGACGTTCGTTCAGATGAGTCCACATTTGGCAGCACGATGGATTAGTGGTTAGCACTGTTGCCTCACAGCGGGAAGGTCCTGGGTTCAAGCCCCCGGGTTGGACCTGGGGTCTCTCCGTGTGGAGTTTACATGTTCTCCTCGTGTTTGCGTGGGTTAGGCTGCCTTCAGGCCTCCATTATGTGCAGTTTGTGTCCAGAGTAACAAACAGAGACGTCTCATCAACGAGTCGTAGGGTGAAGGGTTAGAAACTGGGTTTTAAAAAGGTTCAACTTTCAGGATAAATTCTGCTTCAGGAGGAAATTATTCTCCAGTTTGTAGAAAAAAAAAAACCCAAAGTTTGATGCTTTGTTTGGACTGTTGAATACGGTCTACTGCCCTGAAAGACAGGCGATCATGTGTCCATTTGTCTCATGGACCAGAGGACGGATATCATTTAAATCACTGGATGAGTGTCTTCAACCTCAGCAAACAAGAGAGTGGCTATAACTCCGTCCAGTTTATAGATACTGAGCTTAAGTTTGGTGTGGTAGTAGCTGAGAGTCCTCCACCAACAGATACTCTTGGCTCTAACAGCTCAAACATCAAACCACCAATCAGAGCCATCCGTTCATCCATTCATCCATTTTCTTCTGCTTATCGAGGTAACACATCCAGAAGGGGAACCCTGACGTCCCCGTCCCCAGCTCCAGCCACTTTACAGAGGACGCTCATAGTGTCCAGGTTCCATGATCCACACGGGGGGGCTGGAACGTAGACGGACGCCATTAGTCCAGACCGACGGTCTGATTACTGCAGACGAGGCCTCGATCCGTTGGTCGTCTCCATCCTGCCGGATACCTAAACTCCAGAGACTTCATGATGTTTGCCAGAAGTTTGAAGTTTTAAAGCAGGTTTAAAGCGGTTCTGGGTTTGTTGACGCCGTCGCCGGGCTGCACCTGCTGACGGTTGGTTTGATTTGGACAGGAAGGGAAGTTTGAGCTTCAGGTTGGGTTGTTTGTGTCGGGGTATTAGCTGGGGTCCTGGGGTTAATGCTTAGAGAGTTTTGAACAACCATAATCTCCCTTTCTATAATGTCCCCGGGTCAGGGGCCAGCCCTGTCTCCCCCTCCCCGTCTCCCCCCCCTCCCCCCTCCCTCTATTCTCCGTGATTTCTGGCTGAACCATCCGAAGCCTTTCTTTCCCCTTTTTAATCCGTCCTTTTTGAAGCGAGCACCCATCCCATCTCTCCGCCTCCTCCGCCACGCTCTGCGCTCGTTTCCCTCACTTCGTTTTTTTTTTTTTTGGGGGGGGGCTCTTTGCTCCTTCGCACCTTCTCTTTCTCCTCCTCCTCCTCCTCCCCCTGATGCGGTGGCGTGACCGCAAATGGACGGGGTTCATTGTCAAGTCAAGGAGCTATCGTGCCATTCAAACGCACAATCGCATAAAAGGCCTCACACTGGATCCTCGGTATCTCTGGCACCAGCTGAATGATTGACGGCTGAAAAGAGAGAAGGAATTCCCTCTCAGCCTTTGACCTCGTTTCCTCTCTGTTGTTCTCCCCTCGCTTGCGTTTCAGTTTTTCATTTTGAACCTTTATTTTAGGTGTAACCGTGGAGATCCCTGGCACCGTCTTTGTGCGTCTGGATCTACCCGTCAGTCAAGCACTCTTTCTGTTTTTGGTCTGCCCTGACGCAGGTTCAACTCCTGTACTTTAAGCACTTTTCTCCTTGTTTTACTTCCTCTTTTAGTTTTATTCTTGTGCGACTCACCTGCGCCGCTGTGGACGAAAGCCGGCGAACGTCTTCGGCTTTTGTTTGCCATAAATCCACCTCAAACTGGATCTTTCATCTTGAAATGAGAAGAAACGCTCAGTCAGGAGCCTGAATGTTTTATTTTTACAGGTTTTTATTGGTTTGCATCTATTAAATTAGAACTTAGATGAATGTTACTGCAAAAGATCAGCAAATGTTTGTTCCCAGAACCCCCTGGAAAATCAAGCTGCATGACTAAACTCCAATGAAAATCTTTTTTTTTTACTTTTAAATGTCGTTTGTTTACATTGCTGCAAATTTATCATCTACACAAAATTTACTATCAATTAAAATTGAAATTTACACATTTTATTGATCATCTTCTTGGCCCAACCAACAATCATTCAATCATTTGGGCTCCAACTGAACCAAAAGTCCAAATGAGTCTCTTCCTTTAGTCTCAGCAGGGAAATTAGATGTCAGGGGACGGACTTGGACAGTCCTAAAAACTAAATTCTTGTTTTTTGATGACTTTTTGGGTCAGCAACAAAAACACCTGTTGGTCCCACTGATAAGTTTCCCATAAATGGTGCCGCCTTCAGTGTTTCTATTAATGAAATTTGTTGTAAATATCTAAAAATGAGAGTCTGAGGATCCTAAAGGTTCGTAAGTGGAAAAACCCCCCCAAAAAACGAGTATTTGAGCTTCTTGTTCCTTTAGAGTTGAAGGGGATTAAACTTCCTGCTTCGCCTCCGATTGGCTCCAAACTGGATGTTTTCATCAAACATGAACCGTCGAACCAATCAGATGACCGCAGCCCCAACCGGGCCACAACCACCGGCCAATCAGAGGCGAGACGTCCCGAACGGAGGAAAGAAGGGGGCGACTGTACGGCGATGTGTTTCATAAAAGACGTTTAAAGTTCATTAACAGTTGACAAAAAAAACACCAATCTTTAAATATATGTATTTAAGTAAACTCTAATAATAGGATTTCATATTTTAGATGAATTTTATTTTATTTTCAGCACCTTAAAATTTCAACTCGTGAACAAAAATGAATGTAGGAGCAGCTCATGGAGGCGATTTCTCCACTTCGACAGGAAAAAAGTGGCTAAAAAGTTAAATATGGATCGTTTTCTTGATCAGTTTTCTTTAATTGCAGTAAAGTGAAGATAAAGTATCAGCAGGAAGACAAACGGGACGTTTTTGTGCTGATTTTTATACTAAACTTTCATGATTTGGTTCAGTTTTATACTAAAAAAATCCTCAATGCTTCAAAGCATCATTTTAATTTTTCTGTTGCTGTTTTTTGAACACACACACCCGTCCGTCCGGGCGCTGTGTGTGTGTGTGTGTGTGTGTGGGTTGATCTGAGCAAACATAATTAGCTGTGTTTTTTGTCTTGCCCTAATAAAAGAGTCATTTGTTGGACATTTCCACTGAGCTACAAAGAGGACATTTATAAGCCCCGGCCCAGGTTCGCCCCCCGGCCAACCCCAACAGAACAGACGGGGGTATTTTTAGCTCGGCCGGCGGGTTAGCTCGCTCTGTGTGTGTGTGTGTGTGTGTGTGTGTGTGTGCAGACAGAGAACAAGAGAAAAACTGATATTTGAAGGACTTTCTGGGTCAAAAAGTGGATTTAAATGTGTCCGAACACGAAACGAGGCTTTTGCTTTTTGTAGAAACGTCTTTAGGAGAACCTCAATTTTTCCCTCCTTTATTAAAGTTCTTGTGAAGTATCTGATAAACCTGAGTTCAAATCAAACAAATCCAAACTCCTTTGTGGAATCCGGGCGTCGCCGGCTGCAGGAACGACTCCGTCCAGGCGGGAGAAACTCAAACGGGCGAAGTTGAAACCTTTATCCTCTCCAGGCGGCTCAGGGAGACGGACGCAAACCTTTTCATTTTTAAAGTTCTTTTAAATCTCGGACTCTGCTTTGTCCTACAGCCTCAGATCCACTCACTTCAAACCTTTCATGCATTAATTATGATAACTTCAGCCAGGACTTTTCCCCCCAAAGTGTTTTTATTTTGCTTAGGGCTTAAAAAAAAGGGTGGAAATAAGAGATTTTATTTATTCAAGACGTTTTCCACATGTCCACTCAGGTGGACAGACACGTTCAGAGACTTTTTTACCAGATGGCAGCGTATTAAATGATGCACTAATGTCCATTTTAGTGGTCTGTGTGCATCAAAACCAGACATAAACAAGCAACTGGCTTTAAAATATCTGTCCAGTGCAGTGAGCACTTGATGAATGAAAGGGTTAAATTTAGATATCAGCATCAAAATGTTAATTAATTAATACATTACATCCCTGTGTCAGTGTAGGTGGGATTTATCAACTTTAATTCATATATAAATGCAGATTTATTCAACTTTATCTCAAATTTTTCATTAATTATTTTGTTGTTGAACCAGATTTCTAAAGTAGCCAAAATTATAACTTTACTAAAAAGCTGAGAAATTATACAAAACTAAATGTTTTCTTAAGTACAAGAACTGAATGAAGAGTTTTTCTTTGTCCTCTAAGGCTCTGAAAAATAAATAAATAAATAAAGAGGGAACCAAACAACGGGTTTGAAAAGACACATTTTTCGACGAGTTTTAAATCAAATTAAATATTTCTAGCTGAGAGTTTTGATTTTTGCAGCATATTT
>JAOXNZ010000199.1:2983865-3001365 GCA_028566095.1 Kryptolebias brasiliensis | reverse complement strand
GAAAGGTGAAGGGCGATGTGGATTCCTTCAAGCAAATGAAACGCCTTCAATTTCTAAAAATAAAACAAAGCAGTGATCAGTTACAGACAGTAACTGGTTTTTCCTCCAAATCAAGATCAATTCTAACAACCTTTTCAGAAAATGAGTCAAAGTTGGATGCAGTCTCCTGTCGCACTCCTGTCTACTGCTCTGACGGCGTTGACGGTTCGCTCACTGGAATGTAAAATATGTAGGCTGATCATTCTGGAGCTGAAACCGCAGGAAGACAAGTCCAAAAGGATGTCCTCAACATGGCCCATTCAGCTGTAGTTAGACAAATTAAAAATGAGCACAAGAAGAGCTGGAGTGAAACCCAAACACACGTAGTCTGTGACTTCCAGATGAACTGAAGCAGCCATGACAGCCAGTGTTTTGTCTCGGGCTCCTCTGAGGTCAGATCTTCTCCTGCGTTCGAGGATGGAGGGCAGGTTGTCGAATTTGATCTGTGACCAGCCGCCCCACGACGCAGCGGAGACAGGAAATGTAGCGCTGCTAAGATTTTAGCGCGCCCTGTGATCCGTTCTAACCACTCCCAAACACACAGGATCCATACAGCGCAGACATAATTCACTCGTGCTCTCAGCAGCAGCTCAGTGGACTATTGTTCATTCATTCTGAGGGCAGCAGAGGGGAGGGAGGGAAGGAGGGATGAAGGGTTCGGAGGAACGAGAAGACGGAGAGAGAAAATTAAAGGGCAACAGAGAAGAAAGAAAATGAGGAAGAGGACAAAATAAGGGAGGATGAGCGCCCAACTGACGGTTTGGTGGCTGAAGAGTTGACCTCAAGAACCACGTGTACCCTCGCTGGTCTGGGACCAAATCCCAATGGAAGCTCCTCTCTTCCCTCTCAGCTTCTATTCTGACTCAACAAGGAAAAGCAGAACCTCGCTGTCACCAGAAAAATGCTCCTTTACTGTGTTTATATCCAGAACATCCATCCCAAATACACAAAGTTACTCCTTCTTCCCCCCTAATCTTCATTCTCAAGAAAGACCACTTTTAATTAAAAAAAAAAAACAGCATTTTTTTTCATGCAATTTGCTGTTAAAGTAACTAAAATCAAGAAGCTTCTAGTAAAGTGCTAGTTCAGATCTTTTCCACACTGGTTTTCCATGTTTTACCTGCTTCTTCAGCTTGGCTACAGCTCAGCCGAGCACTTCAGTGTTTACATCCTTCAAGATGTGTAATACCTAATTATTTACTACTATCTGGCCTGATAATTGAATCAGTACAGTTTGTATCAGAACATGTCACTGTTAAAGCATCTGTGGTCTCAATGTAAGCCTAGAATGTTTGGTGCTAGCTGGCCAGGAGGTCTGTTAGTGAACCTTTTACCACCGAATGGCAGAAAAACCTTCAACTGGTGCTTAGACACCTTTCATCTCCAGGCCTGTACGTCACAACAGGTGCTGTATGAAGGCTGCTGTACGGGAGTTGTAACGTAAAACCATAGACAGTATCAGATCGTGAGCTGAGAGTGACCCCTACTCCAATACTGACTGGAACATCCCTAATTAGAAGCCAAATCAAAAAAGTTATGTTTGTTTGTGACCCATTTGGAAATCTAAGGCACGGTTCCTCCGCAGCACCAACGTGAAGGCAGCGCTCCTGTTGGGTGACCAACATAAACAAACTCCAGTCATCCGTCAACAACTTCGCCGCACCAGGTGGTGCGGCACCAGATCCCCAATCCTGACCTGTGGAGAAGAACCAATCAGACGCCAATCAGCCCGGATGCAAAGTAGCAAACGTGGGGCTGGTTAGCACCGTGCAAAGCAGCTGATAACGTCACAATACGAGCTCTGAACCAGAACCCACGGGGGGAGGAACGAGCTGGAGGCAGATCTGGAGGAGATCAGTGGAAGGCAGACTGACTGGGCTCCTGAAGGAGTGTTCAGGAAAAACCCACTGAAGGAATGTAAAACAGAGTTGATATGAGAAGTTATTAAATTTTAGACATTTTTTTCTTTTCTTTATAAGAGGGCAGGAATCCACGTTGGTCCCGGTCCTGCTTGGACTCTGTTAACTTGTCAATCCAGTCAGAAATAAACTATTTATCCAAACTGAGGTGATTTAAAGAGTCATCTACATCAGGTAAGATGTTAGTTACAGAAACCCACTTTTTAATTATGGGTTTTAATGTCTCTGTAGTAAAATGTACAACGTACAGTATGCCATGAAAAAAAGAACTGGGTCAGATGTCGAGGCGGGAGCGTATAAAGCATGAAGTCTCTTCCAGGGAAGAACTGATCTGCATGTGACTTCTGAGTGAACTCACATCGAATGTGATCCTCTCAGCGGGAGCTGATGGGCTCGATTGGCCACTAATCATGACACAGAATGTCCAACATAAAAATTTGCTTGTTCAGACGTTCCAGTCTCGTTTCATTGAGCAGAAAATGCAAACCATGTGTGGCAGTCGCCGAACGTTGCTGGAGAATGCGCCGCGACCCCTGATCGAATAAAACCTCGCGATGGAAAATCTGTGGGACTCGAAGTGGAGGCATCAGAAAACCCTCGAACTGAACGCTGCACTGTTTTCCCATTTAAAAATGGGACCCAACAAGCAGCACCTTTATGTCCCGTCCTCCAACAGCTCTGAAGGGTTAGATACGTGAAAATATTATTTATCCAAACACAGGTCAGCTTCAGCAACTTGACTACAAAAGCCATGTTTGTGTTCCTCCACCTCTAAATCATGTTGGGGCTGTTTTAAGGGCAGTTTTGGAGGTTAAATCTGATGGATTGAAATTTGTTCAAACAGCACTGATGATTGGTGACAGATTCATACAGAAAAAAAATAAATAAATAACTAAAAGCAGCCAGGAAAGTCTTTAAAAGTGGCCCCTCCTCCTTTCTCTTCACCGTCATTCTAGTTCTGCTGACCGCAGGGAAAACCTCCCCGATGTATACGTCTCTGTAAAGAAGGAAGCAAGAAGAGGGGACAGATAAGATAAATAAGAAATTGGTACTGCATTAAACAAATTAAAGGCCTAGCATTTCATGAAGGAATGCACATCGCTCGCTGCCTTTCATGCCAGAGTTTTAGACTAAGATCATGTTGACCAGTTGTAACCATAAAGAGCCATAAGAAGAGATAAATATTTGTTTTAAACGTGCCTCTCGCTCCGCTCTGTCTCTGCAGGTATTTGCCAAAGTGTTCAGCCACGAGGCCTTGGAGTCGTACCTCCCTAAGATCCAGCAGGTCATCCAGGAGAGCCTGAGAGTCTGGAGCTCCAACCCCGAGCCCATCAACGTCTACAGGTACAACATCATCTACTTAAACTTCAAATTTTAACTCAAAGTCCGTCAAAATCTAAAGAGTCTAGAGTAAAGAGTCTACTTCTTATTCTTTTCCAATGAGTGATATTGTGATGGTGTTTTTGGTGAGTTTGGTCGTAACCAACCGGGTGCCGTTCCACAGGGAGAGCCAAAGGTTGTCGTTCACCATGGCTGTGAGGGTTCTGCTGGGCTTCAGGATATCCGAGGAGGAAATGAGGCATCTCTTCTCAACCTTCCAGGATTTTGTAAACAACCTCTTCAGCCTGCCCATTGACCTGCCCTTCAGCGGCTTCAGGAAGGTATGTGATCGGATCAGAGCTTTGACTTTTCCGCACAATTTTAAGCCCTGATGTCACCTGCCGCTGAAGGTGAAGGAGGAGCCATAATGTCTGTCTGTTGGTTTGTACCGACAGCAAAATATCTCATGAATCACTGGATGGATTTTAATGAACCTTTCAGAAAGCAATCATTGGGTGAACATCTGCTGCAGCCAATTAACTTCTGGAGTCAATCTAATTCAAACTAACTGACCTCATGGTTAGATCTCAGTGAATTCTACAGTTACTGAGCTCAGATTTGGTGTGGTAGTAGCTGACGGTCATTCAGAACACATATTCCAAGCGCTGACAGATCATGCGAGGTATTGTAATATCTCACAAGACTGAAAATAACATTATGTGCAGTTTCATCACATTATGGTTCTCTAACTTCAGCTGGAACCTTGTGTAAAGCGAAAGGTGAACCTTAGCTTTAAGCTAACTAATTTCAGCATCTGAATCCATGAGAACATCGGAAAGGTTTGTTTGTTAAAGACTAAAACGTGGAGAAGTTGGCTGGCTCAGATGGTTAATGTTTTCTACGTGTTTGCAGGGTATCCGCGCTCGAGACATCCTTCAGAAAAGCATAGAAAAAGCCATTCGGGAGAAGCCGCTGTGCTCACAGGGAAAGGATTACAGCGACGCTCTGGACGTCCTGATGGAGAGCGCCAAGGAGAACGGCGCCGAGCTCACCATGCAGGAGCTCAAGGTAACACACCTACCGGGTGCTCGAAAATAAAAATGAAAACACAGAGTAAGAGGACAGGGTGTGCACGCATACTTTGGATGGAAGCCAGACATGCAAGAATTCACTCAATCAGACGTAGGGTTATGCAAACAAACGGTGAGTGAGCAACAAAAAACTGGATATGAAGAGATGCTAATTTAATGTCTACAGGCAGACACTTAAAAAAAGAACGGTCATGAACAGGCACACCCTCTATTTACCTATTTGAGGAATTCTGTGGAAACTCAACTCTGCTTCTCCCTGGCTCTTTGTGGTTTCTGGGTGAAGTCCAGAGCCAAAAATAAGTCAACACTGTCCCTGCTAGGGGTCTGAATGAGGCCTCCTGTACACACACACTCCAACACACACAACCTGAACTGGGGAGGCCCTGTCGCAGAGGCCCAGGCTTTCCCCTCCGGCTCTTTGACGTATATAAAGCACACACACACATGTTGGGCGAAGCACCGACAGATGATGGCAGAGAGAGGTTTACAATGTGAGGCACGCTGCCCAGTCTCTGTGTTATTTATTCCACAGTCTTAAGGACCAGCGTGGCACAGTTAAGTGTTGTTACTGGATACCAGCCTCCAAACACGCGACTTTTTTCAAATTACAAACAACACGTTTTTGTTTTACATTAGTTTTTAACTCTATATTATATAACCAAACTAAGTTCCTGGTTGAAGAAGCTCTTTATTAGTGCGGAAATGAAACTTTTCATTGGACACTTTTCATTGGAAAAAAGAAAGTCCACCCTGTGTCAGCTCTAGAGTTTTACATATCAAGACAAGAGGGATCACCTCAATTAACACGACGCCAAGGCGGAAAGACACCAGCAGTGACCTTAGAGAAGCAACTGCCCATCCATCTGGGAAGGGTCAAAGGTCATTTCCAAACAGTTCAGAGTCCATCGTTCTACAGAGAGAAAGATTGGGAAGTGGGAAAAACATTTAGGACAGCTGCCAATCTCCCCGGGCCCGTTCTGAAGACACAGGACCACGAAGTCCTCTGTAGATCAGTGGGTTCTGGAGTCAAACATGTCCGACAGCTGAGGCTTGGACCAAACTGGACAACGATGCCAAACACAGCAGCTAATCTACAACAGAATGGCTCAAAAAGATGCTGCAACGGTCCAGTCAGAGTCCAGAACCTCAACCTGACTGAAACGCTGTGGTGGGACCTTCAGAGAGCTGAGCAGAAACGCTGGAAAGAAGAGTGGGCCAAAACTCCTCCACAACCATGAGAGAGACAAACAGAATACCACAGAGTTCCTGCTGCTGAAGGAGGTTCTACAGTAAACTGTGGGGCGGACTTAGTTTTTCCTCTCACAGATTTTCATTATGGTTTAGTTTTAGTTTAATAAAATAAAGACGAGGTGAGATAAAAACAATCTGGTCTCCATCACAGTTTGTTTTTGTTCACTTCAGCTTAGATTTGAATAAATTTATAACCTGGTAAAGATCAGATCAGTTTTATTACGTTCTGATACATAAAACCCTTTAACAAAGTCAACAAGCACACCAGAAGTTAAACAATCGACCACTGGCTCGACCATTTTCCATTATTGTTTACCAACCTGAGGGTCGGGATTTTCAATGGAATCAAATAATTGCAAAAAATAATTGACAGAACAGAACAGAAGAGTCTTAATGTACCAACGTTTCTCCTCGAATCGCCACAGGAATCAACCATCGAGCTGATCTTTGCTGCCTTTGCCACCACTGCCAGCGCGAGCACCTCCCTGATCATGGCGCTCCTCCGCTACCCCCACGTTCTGGAGCGTCTCAGGGAGGAGCTGAGGGCCAGGGGTCTCCTCCACAATGGCTGCCTCTGTCCAGAAGGAGAGCTGAGGCTGGACACCATCATCAGCCTGAAGTACCTGGACTGTGTCATCAAGGAGGTGCTGAGACTCTACACACCTGTCTCTGGGGCGTACCGGACGGCCATGCAGACCTTCGAACTGGACGTGAGTCTTTGGCTCTTTTACCTTCAAGAATTCGCCAAATGTTTGTGATTCGAGTGCTTTTTTTTTTTGTTTTTTGACAATGTTCCCCAATGTGAGACTTTAGTTGCAACACTTAGAAGAGTAATTCTTAACAATAAGAAAGTCCGTTTTGGAAAACATTCTTCAAATGTGTCCACACTACCTAATTGTGGGGTACCTCAAGGCTCCATCTTTAGCTCCTTTGTCTTCTCGTATGCTTGGTTGGAGAAAGAAGCCCAAAACTTATGAAAGTATGTTTTTTTTTGTAACTAAATAAATGATTCCACACTCTAAAGCTAGCATCGTTTTTCCAAGACTACAGATTATTACAGATTACAAATCTGCTTGTGTGATGAATGCTGAGTCAGCATTTACACAACTAACTGCTACAGCATACTTTCAGCTTTTGTAATCATTAATATACCAAAACGTTCAACTTGTTCAGAACATTGCAGCTACGACTTTTGGTTTTTGTAACTTTTGGATTTTTAAAATTATTTCACTTTATTTACATTTTCTTGAAATTCCTGATAAACATTGTGCTCTTAGAAATCTGCTTCAGTATATGTAGTTTAAGTTTTGGCAATTTTAGCTTTTAGTTATGGTTTCACCAACGTTTTGCTCCTTTTAACTTAACAACCCGGCTTCAGCTCCTTCAATAAATGTCAGCAATCTGCATTTTTGCTAATTATTTTGCGTTTCATTTTGTTTCTTTGCTTCCAGGGAGTCCAGATTCCAAAGGGCTGGAGTGTGATGTACAGCATTCGGGACACTCACGACACAGCCGCCGTCTTCAAAGACGTGGAAGCCTTCGATCCCGATCGCTTCAGTCAGGAGCGGAGCGAAGACAAAGAGGGGCGCTTTCACTACCTGCCCTTCGGCGGTGGCGTTAGGTCCTGTTTGGGAAAGCAGCTCGCCACCCTTTTCCTTCGCCTCCTGGCCATCGAGCTGGCCAGCACCAGCCGCTTCGAGCTGGCCACACGGCAGTTCCCGCGTATAATCACGGTTCCCGTGGTTCACCCCGTAGACGGGTTGAAGGTCAAGTTCTACGGCCTGGACTCCAACCAAAACGAGATCATGGCCAAGACAGACGAGCTGCTGGGAGCGACGGTCTGAGAGGCGGCGGCGTTGGGGAGCGGAGGGGGGAGAGCGTTAAGGAAGGAAAAATTCATCTCAATGGGTTTTTTTTCTTCTTCACTTTTTTCTTGCCAAGCTGGAGCTTCCTTTCAGACTAAAAGAAGTCTACGTCTGACGATCGAGACTTTCCTTCAAGAATGGAAGAAACTGCCAAAAAAAGTTCCTAATTATGCTCTATTCTGTGTATTTTCTGAAGAAATATACAAACAAAAAATATGTACAAAAAGCTATCTAATATAATTTTAACGAGAGTAGTGCACAAGAGACTTTTGGTGAAATGAAGTGTTGAAAAGTAAAAGCGTTGAGGAAACGAGAGCTGAAACAGGGTATCGGATGAAAGAATATCATTTTTGAACACTTTGCTTGTGCTTAAAGTCAGAACTTTACTAGCTGTCTTGCAGGTTACATGAGCTGGTTCTTTTGTAGTTTTGAACCTAAATTTTACTCGTGATTTTGGGCAAGTCGAGTGAATCATCTCTTTTTTTTTACTTGTTAGGTTTAGGAATTCCTTGAAACAGTTTTGGATTAAAAAGTGGCTCTAAAACGTAACGTCTTCATTGATTTGTGATGCCTGGTGTCCTGATAATAAAGCAGAATATTGGAAGATTCAGGCTAAATAATTACAGCACAGTTGATTGCAGGTGAAGCTAACGACATTAAGCTAACTATCATGATGCAGTAAATACTTTGAGCTGGGTGTGAAGTGAGGGATGGAGTTTAGATGAGGAAAATGTGCTCCCGGGATATTTTAAATGGATGTAAGTGAGATGTGGTTGCTTATGGTAAGCTTCCCTTGTTGTTTTAGGAAGCTACTTAGTTAGGTTTGGGAAATCGTGACGATGGATGGTTAGGTTTAGTAACAAAAACTACTTAAGTTTGGGAAATTATCATTGATGGCTGGTTGGTTAGGTTTAGGAATTCGTCATGGTTGGATGGATGTATTTAGGAACAAAACCTACTTAGTCAGGTTTAGGAATTCCAGCGGTTTTCCGACCATTAACGATGAGACAATAGCACCAAAAACTGATTGTCAAACCTCTTCATGAACTTGTGGTGCCCTGAAAACAGACGAGTTTAAGTAGGAGTATGGATAGATTCTTGAGGGAATGCAACCTAATGTTTTGCTAGCAGACCAACGCCATTTTGGAGGCCTTAACATTTTACAACTACATTTCTGGTGACCAGATTTCAAATCTTTAGTCTTTATCTAACATGAATGATTTTGTTTTTCTTTCCTGCGAGCCCACGTGTTGCCTGAAAGCATTTCTTGAATGTTCGACCTTTATGATGTAACCTAACAATGCCCACAGTGAACTCAGGTGCAAATAATACGTCGTATAGAGAGAGCAAGCCTCTTCTTTTGGGTATTTTTCTGACTGCAAGATGATGTGGATGGATTACTTTACATATTCAGTCTTTTCAGATGATGTTTTTGGGATTATTTATGCTTTGGGGACAAAACCAACCAACAGAATTTCCAGTTTGGCCAAATGACTCCTGGTCAGACGTAATGAGGTCCATCTTTGCTTTGGTCATTTCTCCTGAACTCCCGTTTTAACTATCAGAGTAACGAACTCAGAACTTGTTCTCGTGAAGCAACTTCTTGGACTGAAGTAGACCGAGGGTTCAGTGAGGGACGAGAGGAAGAGGCCAAATATTCCTGCTGCTTGAGTGTTGCCTTGTCTTCCCGTTTGTCTTCATTTGTGAACTTTTATTTTTCCAACTCCTCGGAGGGCGGCGGCGGCGGCAGGTTGGCTCCGATCCGTCTCGCTGCTCCTCCGATCACCAGGAAGACTGCAAGGCAGGATCGGTTCCCAACTCCACGGGCCGAAAGAGAACCGCCGGTTCCCAGCAAGGAACTCTGGGGAAAATGGAAAACTGGAACTTGCCAGCGGAACCTCGGGACGTTCTGACAGACGGACCAATCAGGTTTCAGGAGAATAAAGGCGGGAAACGAGCTCGCTGGACGCTCCTTATTGGACGATCCTGTCGTCCAGCGGCATTCCAGATAGACTCCGCCCACTCCACCTGTTTTATTCCTGACCACACCACTGATTTTCGTTTTCCACAATAAAATAAAATGAAAATCTAAACTTTTTTTTTTTTGCTGCTTTCCTTGTACACGTTCACAAAATGAGAAGTCTGGATTGCAATAGTTTGTGTTTTTGAAATTTGTTTTTTTATTATTATTAAAACTGTTGGATTATTATTATTTTTTAAAGCAGAGAACATTAATAGGTTAAAGTGTATTAATTTGTATAATATTCTTTTACAAACTATGGAAGAAAATTAGCTATTTACATGAACTAATAACCTAATATTATTAATGTTATTTTATGATTAATATTGTTAAAAGAAATGCTATTTTTTATCCTATTACAGATTTAGAGTTTTTAGCCTACATCAGAAGGTCTTTGGTAAATATTGGATGTATTTAGAATGATTTCAATCTATATTGTAAACATTGTTCAAAATGTTGATATTGTTGATTTGATTACTGAAATAATTATTTTTTTGTTATTCAGACCTATTATCACTGCATTTTATTTGACATTAAGTATGGAAAACAAAAAGCACTTGTCAGATATGTTTATTTTTTGAGTGCCATGTGACTACACTCCCCCTCCTTTCACCTGTTGGTTTGACGCCATTCTGTACATATTGGTAATTCTTTTTGCAGGAAAACAAATGTTCGTTTAGTTTAAATATGAATGTCTTGTGCTAGTTTTCCCTTCTCTCTTTTTTTTTTGTTACCATGATTGTCATGTGTACTCTTGTAATAAACTATATAAATATAAGACACCTGAATGAACCGTTGGTGCTCCTTCGTCTTTCGAGGAAAACAAGTTTTATATCTGGATTGAATTGGAATAATCCAGTTAAATAAACAGTTAAATCTACTTCTTCTTCCACTACTTCAGGGATGAAAACACAGTTTTTCAGAGTTTGGACGAACGTTCAGTTTGACCAACTCTACGGATTCAAAGAGCCATCTGCAACAGGTAAGATATTAACTGTTCATAACCTGTTCACAGAAAGCCACTTCAAAAAGATCTGAACTATGCCTCCGATTTCACTAAAATGTAAGATAATTAGGTGAAAATGTGTAATTTTAATGAAATGAAAATTAAAAATAAAACCTATAAAACTAACATCTCGTTTGGACACAAATATTGTTGGACTCACATAAGAAGCACCCGTCCACTGTCTCTACAAGTCAATTTTTTACAGATTTACTGGCATTATGCAGAAGATAAGTGATCTTAATGCTTGTTTGTAGACTGACAGGTTTGAAAAAACACGGATATTGTGTGAAATAAACATTCCTCTTTCTTCCTTGTTATGAACTTTGTTTGACCCGACAGGCGGGTTGTAACTCTTCAGCACGAGTTGATTTCTCCGTACCGACACAGAGGGGATCCTTCCCTGGAATTTAAAGGAACTATCAGCAGTTTCACCTGTGGGGCCCGGGGCCAAACTGCTCAGAAATGTTTACGAAGCGACACAAAGGAAAGCGAGGAGCGTCTCATGCAGCTCGTCGCCCAGTTTCCTTTACAGCGCAGCCTTCCCGTAATCCAAGCCGCGACGTTCTCCATCAGAAGAAGAGGAAGCATCAGTTCCTCAGGTTTCATTAAATGTTTTAAAGACCGAACTGAGTGTCGGGGGACTAAAAGGTCAGAATTCTCAGCTTCTCTGCTGTGAAAAAAAAAGGAGATTTCGGTTGTAAATCTGCACAATAAAATCTGTAGAAATAAATGCAAGCATGCTTGTGCTTGTAGAAATATTTCCAGGCAGGCTGGAGCGCCTGTTGGTGAGCTGGCAGGTGCTCTGGTTTGCACGAGGTGTGATTTCCACGGGATTTTCCTGCAAGACGACCCGTCAAAAACCCCCGAGCCAACAGCTGCGACTCGCAGCGCAGATCCAGGAGTCCTGCAGCCGTCTGAGCTGCTGCTCGGTGATGCCGCTTCGGCAGGCAGCCGGACGTCCCTTTCCTTTCCCCATCAGCACGAGGAGCGCGTTCAGCCTCAGCCTTTGGGTCAAACGAACGCCGCCGCACCCGCTGGTCATCTGACTGCAGAGCTGAAGAAACAAAATGAAGCCCCGATGGCTTCGGTTTCATTTCTGATGCCTAAACTGTTTAAAGAGTTTAAAGAAGCCATGTCGAAAGAAACCTCCAAAATATGGGAATTATTTGGTTATCAAAGAAATGTTTAATATTTTGATCTAATGAAGAGTTTCTGTCTGAACTCCTCATGATGTTCATCAGATAATAATTCAAATAAAGTGAAGTTCTGCTCTGAGCAGTTAATATCTTACCTGTTGTAGATAGCACTATGGCCAGATCCTTTGTTCCTCAGTTTATGTTTATTTTTCCATCGACGCATTTTAACAAAAGCACTGAAACACCCGAGAACGTCCACATTAACGACGTCAAACTACAGACAGAGAAAAGATCCTCCCAGAACTCTGCGTTTATTTGATGGCATTTATGGTTTTCTTTTCATTTTTGACCTTTTCAGCGCAGGATCAAAGTTCAGCTGCGACAGGATCAGGATAAAGTGAGACATATTCACAAAAAACAAACAGAAATCTGTAAAATTAGCCTAAAATGTGTTTATGTTTCAGTAACAAAGAGAAATAAGCTCCTGTAAGTCATTGTTTCGGAAAAGATCCGTATCTCGAGTCCACACAACCAACAGGAAGTGGGTTTTTATACAGCTCCACTCTGAAAAGCTTGTTTTTAGTAATTTTCTGAATGAAAATCCAGTTTGTTTGCGAACGGGATGCGCTAACGCACCAGAACGTCTCCATTTTTAAAACCATCCGGAGTAATGTGGGCGGGGCGTTAAATCGAACTTCAGGAATAAAACTTCATAGGAGTTCATTAAAATAGTCTGTGTCGTAAACTTCACCGTCAGTTTGGCATCACAAAGTCATCTCCAGACGCTAACGGCAGCGGCAGCAGCTAGCTGAAGCATTTCCGGTGGAGCTCGGGGGTCACGTCATGCAGGAAAATTCTCCTATTTCTGCTGGAATAACCACGGAATTTAAAACATACGGCGATGTTACGAGTTAAAACCTGTAGGTCGACAATCCGATCAGAAACTGAAGAGCTGTCTGCAACAGGTAAGATACTTGTTAACAACCTTCACACAAAATCTGAGTTGTGATTAAAAGACCAACAGCAGCGATGAACATTTACCAGAAATCTCAGCTCGGACCTCAAGAAATCCCCGATTCTTGGAAATAAAAAGTTCCCTCATTAATCAGTTCGTTTCGCTTTCGTTCAACACTTTCAGGATAACCGTCGTGTTTACCCAAACAAACCCTATTTTTACAGCCGAGGAGGGAGCAAAAAATGCGTGACTCACTGGGAAATCACGAAACCGGTTCGAAAGCGCGAAGGAGAACAGGTCGCGAGACAAAAACAACTGGAAAAGAAACAAAGGAAGAAACGCTGAGCGGAAAAGAAAAGTGACGGCGAGCTGAAGAGGATCGACCAGGTGCTTCACAGGTTCATGAACTGCAGCTGAACTCAGGCGATGCGTTCAGGGCCCAGCAGGTGCAGGAGTCACAACAAGTTCAAGGAACAAGAACAGACAAACGTTCCCACCTGGATTCATGTCCCTGTGAGGACCTGCCCTTTAAGCGCCTGAACCCTAAAGGGATAGTTCAGATCTTTTGAAGTGGGTGTTTTGATTTAAAGGTCATGAACAAATATCTAACCTGCTGCAGGTAGCTCTTTGAACCACCTCAGTTTGGAGAAATAGAGTTTATTCCTGAACAGATTAGTGAGCTAATAGGCAATATGAACCGCTGCCATCCGAGACCACCTGATTATTTATTGAATAGTGCTCCGAGTGTGAGCTAAGGAGGACTCTCAGCTACTACCACACCAAATTCGAGCTCAATATCTGTAAAATTGACTGAGTTGAAGCCATTTATGTGTGGACTGAGGATGGTTAGCTGTGGCGGCCATCTTAAATTGGCTTAACTCCAAAAGTTAATCAGTTATAGATTTACATCCAGGGATTACCGTCTGGGATTTTCATGAAAATACGCCCAGTAGTTCGTAAGATATTTTGCTAACAGACGCGCCCTCGCACACAAGCACAGGGAATTACATTATCGCCCTCCTCCCACTGCAGCTGCGTTTCATGTCAGGTCGTGTCTGTTTCACAGGAAAGCAGCAGGAAGCCTTGGACTCGCTTCACACACAAAGTTAATATTTAAATATGTATTTTATTTTATTTCTTCACGTTGTTTGAGCTACTGTGCAGCAGATGCTGGGTGTGTTTGTTCTGCTGCTCCATATCTGTGAGGACCGGTTTGTCTTTTGAAGCGTTGGTTACGGGGGGGGTTGGTCTTTTCAGTTAAAGGGTGATGAAAAAAAAACCCTAACTTCATAAACTAGGAGCTCTCAGAGAGCAAACCTCCACCGAGGCCACAGCGGGATTAATCAATAATGTGATCCGGATCATAATCTGGATCAGAACCAGAATTTAATCCCAACATTTCCTGAACTTTTCATCCAGATCTGTTGTTTAGTTTTGATCTGATCTCTGCTGACAGACAGACAGGAAACAGAAAGGTCACGTGTAGGAGCAGAGAGGAGGTTTTAACAGAGGGGTTACCTGTGACCTTTGACCCCATGACCTTGAAATCAATGGTGATCACCCTTGACGTAAGAAGTGGAGTTTAACATTCCTGTTATACAGCTGCAGAGTTAGAGCACAGGTTGATCTGACCTTTGACCTTTGATTGACGTTTCCTGAGGGGTTACCTGTGACCTTTGACCCCATGAACCTTGAAATCAACAGGTATCATCTTTGACCCGTGAGGCGTCCAGCTGTGCAGTTTGATGTCCCTGTTATCCAGCTGCAGAGTTAGAGCATGGGCTGATCTGTGACCTTTGACCTTTGACCAGATCAATATAATGGACAGGAAGACAGACAGACAGGTAGGCAGACAGGCAGGCAGACAGGTAGACAGACAGACAGACAGGTAGACAGACAGGCAGGTAGACAGACAGGCAGGCAGACAGGTAGGCAGACAGACAGACAGGTAGACAGACAGGCAGGTAGACAGACAGACAGGTAGACAGACAGGCAGGCAGACAGGTAGGCAGACAGACAGACAGGTAGACAGACAGACAGGCAGACAGGTAGGCAGACAGACAGACAGGTAGACAGACAGACAGGTAGACAGACAGGCAGGCAGACAGGTAGGCAGACAGACAGACAGGTAGACAGACAGGCAGGTAGACAGACAGGCAGGCAGACAGACAGGTAGACAGACAGACAGGTAGACAGACAGGCAGGTAGACAGACAGGCAGGTAGACAGACAGGCAGGCAGACAGGTAGGCAGACAGACAGACAGGTAGACAGACAGACAGGTAGACAGACAGACAGACAGGTAGACAGACAGGCAGGTAGACAGACAGGCAGGCAGACAGGCAGACAAACAGCCAGGCAGGCAGGCAGGCAGACAGGTAGACAGACAGACAGGCAGGCAGACAGACAGACAGGCAGGCAGACAGACAGGCAGGCAGGTAGACAGACAGGCAGGTAGACAGACAGGCAGGCAGACAGGTAGGCAGACAGGCAGGTAGACAGACAGGCAGACAGGCAGGTAGACAGACAGGCAGGCAGACAGGTAGGCAGACAGGCAGGTAGACAGACAGGCAGACAAACAGACAGGCAGGTAGACAGACAGGCAGGCAGACAGGTAGGCAGACAGGCAGGTAGACAGACAGGCAGACAAACAGACAGGCAGGCAGACAGGTAGACAGACAGACAGGCAGGCAGACAGACAGACAGGCAGGTAGACAGACAGGCAGGCAGACAGGTAGGCAGACAGGCAGGTAGACAGACAGGCACGCAGACAGGTAGACAGACAGGTAGGCAGACAGACAGGTAGACAAACAGACAGACAGACAGGCAGGCAGGCAGACAGACAGACAGACAGACAGACAGGTAGACAGACAGGTAGGCAGACAGACAGACAGGTAGGCAGACAGACAGGTAGACAGACAGACAGACAGGCAGGCAGGCAGGCAGGTAGACAGACAGACAGGTAGACAGACAGGTAGGCAGACAGACAGGTAGACAAACAGACAGACAGGCAGACAGACAGGCAGACAGACAGAGAGGCAGACAGGTAGACAGACAGGTAGGCAGACAGACAGGTAGACAAACAGACAGACAGGCAGACAGACAGGCAGACAGACAGAGAGGCAGACAGGCAGACAGACAGAGAGGCAGACAGACAGAGAGGCAGACAGACAGAGAGGCAGACAGACAGAGAGGCAGACAGACAGAGAGGCAGACAGGCAGACAGACAGAGAGGCAGACAGACCCTCCTTGGAGGTAAATATTAAACTAAAACAGTCGTTCCTTCATCTGAACTTACAGCCCCTGATGTTAAACGGCGCCACCTACCTGTCAACACTGAAGACAGCAGAGAAAAAAAAACAATAAAAATATTTCAGTGTTTTTTAAAAGATTCAAACGTGGAAATATGAACCGTTTTCCAGGCATCTGAACTAATTATTTACACCATTAAAAAAGAGAAATTTAATGGTTAAAAAGCTGCTAATAAATTATTGATGATTGGTGTAAATATCAGGTTCTGAGGAGAAGTGACGTCATTATTGACGAGTGATATCGATCTGTGATCTCTGTCAGCGCGGTTCATATTTCATGTCTTTAAATCATCGTTTTTTTATATAAACATTTTCTCCACTTTAACCAGAATAATAAAAAGCTAACAGATTGTTGCCTCAAGATGTGCTTAATAGGTTAATAATTAAAGTTGGAGTCATCTTATACATTAAATAAATAAAATAAATGTGTATTTTACTGATATGATGTCAGAGGCGTGAGGTCAGGTAGGACTTCTCATCCCATTAGAAGAAACTTGATCTTTTTACAAATAATCTGAAGCTTTCCTGAATATTTAACTATAACAACAAACAGGAAACAGAATCAATAAACCTGAAAATGGAGGAAACTCGTCTGCAGGGAGGAGAGCGATCAATACCAGGAGGAAGATGATGTTTCAAACTCTTCGTTAGGCTTCAAAGGATAAGAAACACTCCGGTTTCTTTACAGGTTTACGACAACTTCGAGGTGATATTATGGAAAAGAATGAAAAAACATCAATGATAACAGAAACAAATCAACAATAAGATGGTTTTATGATGACGACTTTTACCCGTTTTGGTCGAATCTTCAACATTACGTTCTGATCTCACATCTGTTAGCGCTCAGAGTGTGTGCTGTGAACGACCCTCAGCTACTACCACACCGAACCTCAGCTCAACTCCTGTCTGTGTTAGCTGCGGCAGCCATTTTGAATCTGGTTGACTCCAAACTTTAATGTCCAGTGATTTTGTTCTGAAAGTCTCGTTAAAATCCATCCGGCGGTTCGTGGGATATTTTGCTAACAAAGAGGATTAAATGGTTATTGCTGTAGTTTTAAAGATGACTCTCAGCTACTACCGCAGCAGATTTCAGCTCAGGGAGTGACCTGTGTTAGCAAAATGAGTCACGACCAGGAGCTTTTTATTACAGTTATTTTCAAATTCTCCGTCTCAGAAGCTTCAAAATGATCCGTAGTTTGTTGGAATTTGGTGATTTATCACCTGGAAACAAGCCGCTTGTGTTAACGAGAGAGAAAACTGGATTTTAATTGTTCTGGAGAGACGAGTTCAGGAATTGATCCGTGCTGACTCTTCCTGACTCATCTTGACTTGTCCTCACTTGTCCTCACTTGTCCTCACTTGTCCTCACTTGTCTTGACTTGAGAAAAAAAAATTAACGCTTCCAGAAATTGTTCCCATGTAAACAGGGCCTAAGAGGAGAACCAGCAGGAGGTGCATCAGATAGGAGGCTCGCCCTTCCCTCCCACCTCCTCCTCCTCCATCATCTCCACCTCCTCCTCCTCCTCCTCCTCCTCCTCCTCCTCCTCCTCCTCCACCTCCTCCTCCTCCTCCTCCTCCACCTCCTCCTC
>JAOXNZ010000199.1:2956095-2978030 GCA_028566095.1 Kryptolebias brasiliensis | reverse complement strand
CAATCCTTCTGCATGATTAGCATTCTTTAATGCTCAGAGGTCAGAGCTCCTCCTCCTCCTCCTCCTCCTCCTCCTCCTCCTCCTCTCAGCCCATTAACATCTAAACTGTTGAAGAAAAGCTGAGCTTCTTTATCGGTGCCATCACACGCTCACATGGACTGTTTTGACCACACTTTGCCCTCTAGTTATTAGACTCTTATCTGGTTCTGCAGGAGGAACAATGGCTTCGTTCAGCCACTGCCCTCCTCTTCCTCCTCCTCCTCCTCGTCCTCCTCCTCCTCCCAGTCCAGATCCCGCTCTCCTCCTCAGCCTCACTCCATCCTTGGAATGCAGATTTCCAACCACAGGGTTTGTGAGCTGGAGGGGAGCTAATTTTTGTGGAGGAGACATGAAGTGAGGTAGGAGAGGGACGGAACGTGACGAGGAGAAAGGAGGACAAAGGAGGACTGATGAGGAGCAGGACTGTTCTTTATTAGCAGGAGAATTCTTCTTCTTTAAGGAGTTAGAAGCAAACGGGTCGAGTCTAACCTAACGTCAGTTTAGAGCTTCTTAAACCAGAAACGAAAGCTGTGTCCCAATTCAGCGGCCGGGTCCTTCGAAGACCGGGTAGACCGGAGGGACGGTCTAGCCTTCAGATTTACCTCGGCGTATGTCCTGTCGCCTAGCAACCGTGACAGTGCTCAACCGAAGAAAGAATGGAAATCAAAATTTTGTGTGTAGAATT
Organism: Kryptolebias brasiliensis; assembly: GCA_028566095.1. NCBI lineage: Eukaryota > Metazoa > Chordata > Actinopteri > Cyprinodontiformes > Rivulidae > Kryptolebias > Kryptolebias brasiliensis. The sequence continues at coordinate 2,977,306 of JAOXNZ010000199.1, read as the reverse complement.
TTCTGTTATACCAGCAATGCATCTTGGGATAGGGTGGGCTGAGAAGGATACACCGGAGCTGTCCTTCATATCAGGGGAAAAGGACGACGCATTTGTGGTCCGCATTTGAAGGAGTCTTCAAAGTAGGACAGCCTTCGGCGCGTCGCTGTGACGTAATCGGCCTTCAAATCCAGCCTTCGAATTGAGACACAGCGACAGAAACAACCGGGTTCAGATCAGCTGGAGTTAAAAGACTAAGAGACACACAACTGGACGAAGGCCCGGTCCACGCCGGAACGCTGTCTTTCCAAAACGAGCTTTCCCTCCTCGTGAACATGGCACGGTTTCTGGAAATGTTTCCAACCCAGAAAACGGCCCGAAGTCCACCGGCCGCCGCAACGAAACCACACCAACGACAGGAACCGAGACGAGGAGCGTAAACACAAGAAGACGAGGAGGACGGAGAACACCCAGAACCAGAGTCTTTTCTGTGGACAGACAAGGAACTTGATGTTCCATTGATGTTGTTCCAAACCTGAGGACATCAGGGACAATTTCAGGCCCGTGATCCAGAGGGACATCTGGTGAATTATACTGAAGTGTTTTTTTTAAATCATCCCATTTCCTTTTTGTATTTTTAAAAGTATACTTGACGTAGATTGTGTGTTTGTTCTGAAAAACTTTTTTGGCTTCAGATTATTTGGTGCAATAAGAAGTTTTTGCTTTCTTTAAAACAATGTTCTTGTTCATCATCAGCCTCGCCGGCTCCTTTATGAAGATCTTTCTGTAATGAAGAAGAAGCGTCTGCAGCCCAAACAGCAACACGTCTTCTGCCATCGATCTGCTGGTCATCGTTTTAAAAGCTGCGTTCAGTCCGTCCACAGAAGAACGCAGCAGGATGAAGCTGAGCGCTGAGCGTCGGGAGCTTCATTATCTCTGGAAAATATTGACTTGATATCACAAACCGCTGTCCAGGGTGCTGAATGTCCTCAGAGTCCTCAGAGCGAAAACCTCCGAGAACCAAACATCCTCAGGTTTTAAAGCTCCAGGCAGCGTTGTAGTCAGAACCGAGACAAGACCAAGACTTTTAGGGTCCGAGACCAAGTCGAGACCCAGCCCAGTGGCCCACGCTACATGATCAAAATCACTTAAATTCAAACTCAAGCATAGATACTTTTGAATATTTTGAATATGACCAACAAACCAAAGTAAAACTCATTTAAGGGTTAAACAGAGCGGGTCTGACACACGTTAACAGTGATCTTTGTAGAGCTAACTTTTCCATCCTTTAGGCTTCTAGCTAGCACTTGCTCCTTTTAGCTTTTAGCTAACATTTTCATTCTTTTAGCTTCTAGCTAGCACTCGCTTCTTTTAGCTTCTAGCTAACTTTTTCATCCTTTAAGCTTCTAGCTAACATTTTCATTATTTTAGCTTCTAGCTAACATTTTCATTATTTTAGCTTCTAGCTAACATTTTCATTCTTTTAGCTTCTAGCTAACATTTTCATTCTTTTAGCTTCTAGCTAGCACTCGCTTCTTTTAGCTTCTAGCTAACTTTTCCATCCTTTAAGCTTCTAGCTAGCACTTGCGCCTTTTAGCTTTTAGCTAGAATTTAAATCCCTTTAGCTTCTAGCTAACTTTTCCATCCTTTTAGCTTCTAGCTAGCACTTGCTTTTTTTAGCATCTAGCTAACATTTTCATCCTTTTAGCATCTAGCTAGCACTTGCTTCTTTTAGCTTCTAGCTAGCCTTTTCATATTTTTAGCTTCTAGCTAACTTTTTCTTCCTTTTAGCTAGCATTTTGCTACTTTTAGCTATTGTTTTGCTTTTCTAGTTTTTAGCTAGTGTTACGTTTCTGTTCAGTTTCAGGTTTTCAGTAAATTTCAGCCGTTGTTCAGCGCTCGGCGTTCGGCGCTCGGCGTTCGGCGCTCGGCGTTCGGCGCTCGGCGTTCGGCGTTCAGCGTTCGCCGGTCAGCGCTCGGCGTTCAGCGCTCAGAGTTCAGCGTTCGCCGGTCAGCGCTCGGCGTTCGGCGTTCAGCGTTCGCCGGTCAGCGCTCGGCGTTCGGCGCTCGGCGTTCAGCGTTCGCCGGTCAGCGCTCGGCGTTCAGCGCTCGGCGTTCAGCGCTCAGAGTTCAGCGCTCAGAGTTCAGCGCTCAGAGTTCAGCGCTCAGAGTTCAGCGCTCGGCGCTCGGCGTTCAGCGCTCAGCGCTTGGCGTTTGGTGTTCAGCGCTCGGCGTTCACATGCTGCATTTTTGCATCAAATAAAATTCCTCCAGGTCCACATTATAATCTCTAAATCCATTCTCAAATACACAGAGCTTAAAATTTATTTTAATTTCACTTCATCAGCCGTCATTCTACACTACAGATTCATTTTCTTTCGCTGTGTTTTCATATATTTCAGCTGATGACTTTAAACCAAACCCCCTCCTGTAAAGTCTGGACTGCAGCATCAAGAAATGAGGACAAACAGCTAAAACTAATGACAGCATCAAATATTGCAAAAGGGGAAAAATAAGGCCTGGGGTGTTTTTTCATTTCTGAAATGCTAAGTGAGGCTCCAGCAAACTTCAAAAATCTCATAAATTCTCGTTTCTTCTTTCAGTAAATCCTCGCTTCATCTTCAGAAATCTGTGATCGATTGTTGGAGGAAAGAGCGATGGGGTAAAATATTACTGTTGTCACATTGTTGGCCGGGCGGCACAGTGGGTATTATGAGTTTTAATTTAAAAACTGGTTTGTATCCCAGACCCCTGCTGAAGATCATCTGGTACCAGAGAGGACTGGAGGGGGCTTAAGATGCTGGAAAACTGGCAAATGACAATCACATATTCTTATTCTTGTATGTTTGTGGGAACCCACTTGTGATAAATGGCATTCAAAGGCTCCCAACCAGCTCAGCTAAAGCCTCGGCTCTGGCTTCGGCTCTGACCTCGTTTTAACCCCTCCCCCTCCAACCCGTAAACCACATTTTTAGCTTCTAAAACATTCCTTTTGGTCGCCACAAAGCTTCCAGACACTCGGAGGCAATCAGCTCCTACTGTTCAGAACACGAGTTTATGCAAAAGCACGGATCAAAAAGATTCATCGGGTCAAAACAAATAAAGAATAAAAAGGATAAAGGAGCACGAGGCGACGCTCTGAGGTGTCGCTTTGTGAGAAAACTAAATTAAAGGGAATGGATTTGAAGATGACTGGAGCAAAATACCACCTGATTCAAAATGGCCGTCACTAATACTGCACCATAGCTATGACTCCGGTAATTTTAAAAATATTGAGCTAAAGTTTGGTGTGGGAGTAGCTGAGAGTCATTCCCGGCACATACTCCGAGCTCCAACAAATTGCGTGAGATCTTTGTTTGGTTGGTGACATATTCCTTCAAGCAATGTTAGTTTCTGAACAGTTTGGTTTCAAGAACCCTGACTCTCCCGCATGTTTTTAAACTGGTCTCGATCAGTAAGAGACTAAACTTTCTGAAGGTCTTTCAAAGTTTTTTTTTTGTGGACTTTGGCTGCTTTTTCAATAATTTTCTCTCTGTTCTTGTACCCGACAAGAGCAGCGTGCTGAACACGAGGTTTAAAATGATTAAAACTGATTTCCAGCAAATATCTCAAAACCACACCTTTAAAAAATAAGAAAAAGCAACAAAGAAGATCGAACTTTTAGCTAGGCAGCTCACTTGTACATCAGCTAGTTACTCGCCAACCACTACCTAGGTAGCTTGCAAATATGTTAGTTACTCGCAAACTACTAGCTAGGTAGCAAATAGTACAGTTACTTGGTAGCTTCTGGCTAGGTAGCGTGCTAGTACATTAGCTCGTTTCTCACTAACTACTAGCTAGGTAGCTTGCTAGTACAGTTACTTGCTAGCTACTAGCTAGGTAGCGTGCTAGTACAGTTACTTGCTAGCTACTAGCTAGGTAGCGTGCTAGTACAGTTACTCTCTAACTACTAGGTAGGTAGCTCCATGCTACGTTAATTACTTGCTAATTATTAGCTAGGTAGCTTGCTAGTACAGTTACGTGCTAACTACTAGCTAGGTAGCTTGCTAGTACAGTTACTTGCTAGCTACTAGCTAGGTAGCTTGCTAGTACAGTTACTTGCTAGCTACTAGCTAGGTAGCGTGCTAGTACAGTTACTCTCTAACTACTAGGTAGGTAGCTCCATGCTACGTTAATTACTTGCTAATTATTAGCTAGGTAGCTTGCTAGTACAGTTACATGCTAACTACTAGCTAGGTAGCTCGCTACTACCTTTGTTATTTGCTAATTATTAGCTAGGTAGCTTGCTGTACAACTACAGTAACAACTACTAGATTCAAGATAGTTTGTCATTCCTAAAAACTAACAATAAAACAGTAATATAGGCCTCAGTGAGTAAAAGTAAATAACTATTTAAAAGTAGTTAGAAAAAGACAAGAAAATACAGAGCATGTGTAGCTAATATGTGTATATGAGTATGTAAACTACCTAGTGTGTGTAGCTAGGTTGCACGCTAGTACTTTAGCTAATTATTAGGTAAAGATTCATTTAAATACTGATTCTTTGCTAAGTTGTCTGTAATGGGCCGACAACACCTTGAGTTTAGGAGTTTTGTTTATGTCTTAATGATTCAAAGGTCAGAGTGGCTCAAACATTTCTTGGAAAATGTTCAGGTACTGGACTAAAAATTAGGGTTTTTTTTAAGAGGAAAAGCCAAAACCCTAAGAAAATCTTGGAAGGAAGAGCAGCTGCTTTGTGATTGAACTGTTAGTTGAATCTGTGATGTCAACTAGTAAAAACAAAGAGCAATGTTGGAATTTATGACATAAAAGTGATGGAGACAAAAAGACGAGGACTATAATCAGCTCGATGGTGACCCCAGTTTCTGCTCAACCTCATTTTTTGTTGATGGAAAACAAACAAACGTGACCAAATTTAAGGAGTCCTCCAAACGAACACAGTTTACCTCCCACCCAACATACACCAACACTAAACCCATTCACTCCCACCACTCTGAGCGGAGATATTTGTGGGAAGTGGCTGGTTTGAAAACAATGCACATTCCACTTTACTCTTCTGTCCCTTTGTAGAGACAAACAAGACTGTGGTCCCTTCCAAAGAGACTGGGCGTCTTTCAGATCTTCTAAAGTTTCCACAAATATCAAAAGATGCAATTAAAGACTGAAGAAGAAGCGAAGTCCTCTGAGACAGAAAATCTGTTGGCTGGTTCCACAGATGTCTGACTGTGGAACAGAGCTAAAGTAAAACAATGAATATAAGCAACAGTCAGCAAAATGACTCATTAAAGTTTGCACAAAACTGTATATGATCAAATAAAACAATGAAAATGTACACCTGGCAGAATAAACGGTGCTGGAAAGTTTCAGAAATTATTACAATTTGAGGATTTTGAGCCCAATGTCTGACATTGTGATTGTGTTTTGTGTGAAATGAATGAAAAATCACAGTGCAAGCACCAAATTAAACATCTCCTTTCATGTTTTTGTATTATTTGGAGATAAAAATTGGTCAAATTGGACCTTTTAGCTTTTGCTTTTATGTCATGTTCGGTTATGTCCAGATATGATGTAAAAGTGGCAACATTAAGGTGTTTAGACCCATTTTTTATCTATGTTAAACAAGTTTTTAGCATAAAAATAGCAGTTTTAGAACGTTACGCAACCTCACATATATGCCGTGATATCAAAAGTTATGTAGCAGTGACCCAACAATAATGTTACACAATCTAATACTCCTTTATGCCAACACTTCTGCTGTACTGTGGCGTACTTGTGGGACTTTTATTCGCAGAAAGCATCACCATCAGTTGTTTTTATTAGAGCTGTATATCAGTTACTCTTTGTTTTCTTGCGACAGGTTCCACAGAAATACAACGTAGTTTACGATGTCAGGTGGTTGTAGAGGCTGAAAACGGAAAAAGAAAAGTTCTTTCTTTGGTTTAAACCAATAAGTTACTCAAGACTTTTGACAATAAATAAACCAGATCTGTGGAAGCGGCTGTGGGACGACGCTGACGACAAACATGAGGATGGACTCCAGTTGTCAGCGGTCAAAATATTTGCCCAACTCCTATTAAAATGTCTACCAATGTTATGAAAACATGCCAACCTGTAGAGATGAGCTGACCAGAGGAACAGAACTATGATGGAGAGCAGGAGTGTCTGAACCGCCTGAAATCGTATTCTGATTGTTCAAATAAACCTACCGGCCGTCAGTCCTCAACTTCTTTAATTATCAGCATTTCTCCGAACATTGTCCAAGGGGGGCGTCCCCCAATGAAGGTCATAGCATTGTAATAATGAAACATCTGTATGGGTTCACCTTATACATCACCCCTCCCCCCACGCCGTGCCCCTGGGCACCCTGGGACGTTTGTATTCAAAGTTAACAATGTAATAAATGTGTACCAAACAAAAGCGATGGGTTCACTCCGTGCTGAGAACACATGCTCTAATGCAGTGATTCCCAACCCTGGACTTCGGGGGTCGCTCTCCTGCATGTTTTAGACGTGTTCTTGCTTTAAAACACCTGGTTTAAATGGATGACTTGTGGACATGCTTCTGGAGAACTTGAGGATTTGGTGAGGAGGTAATTAAACTGTTTGAATCAGGTGCCTCCAGGACGCTTGCTGAGTAAGTAGGTCATTAAGTCAGTCAGTAGATAGATCTAGAGTTAGATAGAATGCAGAGGATTGACAGGGCAGCTTAGAAGAAGAAACAACAGTGAGAAAAACGGCAAACTTTGTAAATAAATCATCCAAGTACTAAATCCTTCATTTATGTATTTATATGTACTATTGCTGTTATTCAAAGGAAAACAAACCTTTTGCCCCGTTTACCCCCCACCCCCCTTCATAAACGCTGATTATGAAGTAAAATACCCTCAACAGTTGGAGTACATATTGTGCTGCTGAAGCTGTGTTGGGTCACATGAGGTGTCCACAGACCTGAGCCTGATGTGCTTGAAGACATGGAGAACAAAGGACAAATTGCCAGACCGAGACGTAGGAGGAAGGAAAGAGCAAGAAGACGACCCAGAATAAGCAGGGCGAGATCGAGGCTAGACGCTGACAGAACACCGACATTCAGCTCCTGAAGGACAGAACGATGCTGGTTCAAATTAAAAGAACTTTAAAATGCACCAACATACCAAACAGTTTGACATCAGCATAACGACAGGAGTGGAAATCAGTTTCATGCTCAGCTTTATAAATTCACTTTGATTTAGAAATATAAAAGTGAACCGTTTATACACACTTTGGCCTCCGTGCAAACACAGTTTTAGTCAGAAAACTCAAAGTTTTAAATGTCTGAAGGTTTGTGTCTCCGGTGAAGCGCAGACAAAACACGGCTGTGATTCGTCACTCTGAAGGTGCGTTCAGACATCAGGTTCTTAACCTGTCGCCCGTTTCCAGTCTGCTCTGAACCGCTGTGAACGATGAGGAAGAGTTTGGACCTGAAACACTCTGGATCTGCAGCAGCTGAGCGAGACTGATCGAAAAGCAACTAAAAGTTGTTTTTTTTTCTTTCTGCGTCTGCTTTGAAAAAGTCAGACTGGAGCCTGAAACGCGGGTCTGAAGACGGTAACTCTCTGAGAATCTAGAAAATATGGACTCCAGTGGTTCGCAGATGAGGCAGATTTTGCTCTTGTTGATATTTTTGGCCAGAAATTACAGAGCAAATCAAAGTGAACGACAGAGAGATGGAGAAAGTCAAAGCGTCGATGAGGTCATGACCTGAACGCTGGAAGCTCTGACGACACACGTTTCCAATTTACAGTAATGATTCCAAGATGGCGGAGAGACACGAGGCTGGGAGGTGTGTTTACACTCCGACAGAAGAGAGAAATAAGAAGAATGGGGATACATTTGTTAAAACAGAGATGGGTTTAATAAGAGGTATGGAAAAGAAAGTTGCCAAACAACAATAATAAAGACAGATACTGTTTCATACACACTGATGAGGCAGGAAAAATGGGTTTTACGTGGTATTTTTCTCAACTAAGTACTGAATAATGAAATGTATTTCAACTACTACACATTTAGGATGTGTTCAGCTCTAAAATAAATTAAACTAAGCCGTAATTACAGGTGTTAATGCATCCTTGTGAACTATTTGCCCCTTATTTTAACCTTTCGGTCACAGTTTTAGGGTTTTTCTACCACAGCTTTGAGAAATCCAAGCAAAGTAAACATCAAACCACGCGGCTCGATCAGGGATGGCACGCTGTGACTTTTGGCCGCGGCGCATCTGACGGCGTAGATTACATTTGCAAATAAATTGTTTAAAGTTTCCACACAGAAAACACAGAGATTAGTGAGAAAAGTCTGTCCTGATTGGAGCTCCACAGCTCAGAAACATCCATAGAGTTTAAACGGGTCTAAAGTGATGATTTGATTAACAGTTTTTACACAATCGCAGTTTAAGTTTAAGGTTTATTGAAGATTTTATTACAAAATGTTCAGCTTAAGTGTGCAGACGTCACCCTCACTTTTCAGATGTTGAACAATTCCACAATATTTCCTCTTTTTTTACGGTTTTTACTTCAAAATGTAGACATTTTGTCTTCTTACCCAGCCTGAAAAGTATCACCCAAACTCCCATTGATTCCCATTGAATCTGCGCTCAGAGTTTTCTATCCAAACCTGGAAATAAAGGATCTGTTTAACTTATATCTCCAACATAAACAGATGACAAACAGACGTTTCTGCCTCTCACAGTTCAGATTTTGTGGTTTTAATACGACTTGTTTGAGGCTTGATTTTTACTCTGCGTTTCTGCCTCGGCTTCAACATTAGTTTTGATCCTAGTTTTCTTTACACGTCTTCAGCAGTTTATTCATTAAAACATCAGCATTTTAGGCCTGCGTAGGTCTTTCTTTGAGATTTTTAAGGAATTATTTGGAGAATAAACCACAGAAAACCACAATTCAAGAGACAGAAATCTGTAAAATACGTAACGGTTGCCGAAACGTCCTGGTTGTGGTGAGAAGCCCCAACAGAAACCAGAACGCTCAACGTTTTCCTCAACGCTTCGTGAAGGATGGAGAAGAAATTACAGCCTCAGATGGAAATCCATTTGTGGTTGAAGACGGATCGAGTCATCAAACGCTCGGCTGCAAGATGAATCGTAAGTGGATTTGGAAATTTCTTAAAGATCAGTAAAACATGTTTTCAGCTACCTCCCAGAAGTGCCAGACCTCCGTTTCTTAGCTTTCATGTTTGGATGAAAGCAGGAATTCGAGCCAACGAGTCGATTTTCAAGGTTTCCATTTTAGCTTTTATTCTGAATTAGTTTGTTTGTGTGAAGCAGGTAATAAAACGACTAAAAAGGGGAGAAAACGCACACATGCAGTAAATTTAGAGGTTTCTCATGACAGCTAACAGCTTTAAAGTAAAACAAGATCAATGTCTGCCTCCACTCTGCTTTTTATAACAGTAGTTCCAGGATTCAGAAACTTTACTGAACGTCTGTTTTGTTTTGCTCTGCTTTAGAAAAATCACAGCAGCATCATTAACGAGGAATATATTTTGAATATAAACCAGATTTTTATTTCTTTTGTCCAACAGACTTCCTGTCAGTATTCAAAGGAATAATCATATTTAAGGGATGTTCTGTCTAATAGTTGTCAATAGTTAGCACCTTATCAGTCATAGAGTACAGGAGCAAAGGGCAGAAGTCTTCATCCGTGCTAAGCTAACGGGCTAATGGTTAGCCAAACGAGGGCTAGCCGTTAGTTAGCGTCTGTGTTCCTACAAGAACGTAGTAGTGTTAAAGAAAACTGGGACAAAATGAACAAACGGTGTCACGTAATTAAGCGAAGTTTAATATTAGCTAAGAATGTCGTTTTAGGGAACGGCTTGTTTCACGTGAAAAACAAACAGGCTCTCATTTAGCTAGCAGTTAGCCTAGCCTGAACGAAGACGTCTGCCCTCTTCCTTCATCCTCCATGACTGATAAGATGCAGACTACTGATAACTATTTGATAGAATATCCAGATCATCTTTTTAACATTAAACCTGTATAAAAACAAACAGTTTCCTCAAATTTGGTCTTTTATTGTCGGTATTCCGGTCTCTTTTCAAAAGCTCTTTGTGATCAATTTCTACATCTTCAATCTCATTGAATAATCTTATTATTTATTAACCTTTATTTAACCAGACAAATCCCATTCAGATCATAGATCTCTTTTTTTAGAGGGAGGCCTGGGTCACTCAGCTAATCGATTTTAATGCAAAAAAGGCTAAATCTTCCAGATACTGAGCTGAAATCTGGTGTGGTAGTAGCTGAGCGTCATCCTCAACACACACTTCAAGCACCAATATGTTGCTTTGTTTAAAAGTTAAGTATTAGAGTCCGTCCTGCCTTTCTGACACCAAAACGTCTCGACAACTACAGGACGTATTTGAATGAAACTCTGAACGTTATCAGTGGTCGTTCGTCTACAACCTTTAAGATGGCTGCCACAGCCAAACAACCTTAGCTAAACACTAAAATGGCTGTACGTTTGTGCAGATATTGAGCAAAAATCTGATGTGGTAGCCAGGGGCGTGTCTAGATTTTGTTCCTTAGGGGGGCCAGACAGGAGCACAAACTGTAGAAAGGTGGCACGCTAAAACTGCAACTTCGTCTAAATGCACTGCAGTCTTAGATTACAGTGAACAATGGACCAAAAGTTGATTAACAAAACTTTTTATTTACCCAAACAAAACCCATGGATCTGTTTAGCATGCAAAAACTATGCAGTATATTTGTTTATTACAGTGGCTTAGGGCACAGGCTGACTTTCTAGTCACATGATTAGCCTGTTTAGCTTAGCGTAGCTTAACTGTATACAACTCTATTTTTAGCGCCGTTATGCTAACTCTATTCAACTTACCTATCAACTTAAAGTCAAAATTATGGAACCGTTATAGACTACGAACTGTTTAATTACCCCATTTTCTCCTTTATGAAGAGTTTTTATTGTGTGTAGTAGTCTGAGGCTGCTTTTATTATTATTATTATTATTATTATTATTTAACATCATATACCTCAACCTGCCAGTGAGACTAGAGATTGAAATTAGCCACTTGGCTTTAATTTCATGTATTTACATGTAAATGTTAATTAATAAGTAATGTCCCATTAAAAAAAAAAAACTTGAAAGAATCAACAACAAAAAAAATATTAATGGGGGTGGTAAAACAACAAAAGGAGCATTTCTGTCATTTACTGACAAAACGCTAATCTATGTATGGTATGATATGAACAAACTGATTGACAGCTCTGGTGGGGGTGGCCAGGCAGGGTGACCAATCAGATTTCAGCCACCCCTGTGGCCACGCCCCTGGCGGTAGCAGCTGACAGTCATCCTCAACACGTAGTTTGAGCGCCAACAGTCAGCACGAGTTTAAAACATCGACAGTCGAGGTGGACGGTGACACGGATTCCTTCAAGGACTGAGACTTATTTTAAGACATGAGTAGTCCATCTTGGTCTCAGCCTGGCTACGACTAGCCGTTAGCTCGTCAATCCGGTCAGACTTGAACCCTTTCTTTAAAGGGAGGTCCTTCTAGTCTGCTGGAAACTTCTCAGCTGGTACCGATGAACCCAGTTGGGTCTGAGGAGGTGAAGATCATTAATTCATTCTGTCATTTTAAAACTCTCATCTCGATCGCTTTGTTGATCTGCTGGGTAGAAACGAACCCAAACCCTTGAAAGAGTTTTTGACATTTGCACCAATTAAAGTTGATGGAGAACATAAATCTTCCCATGGATTCATAGTAGATTCTTTGTGTTGTGAGAACATGTTGCAGACTAGAAATGTGTACAGTGTTGATATCCGCTGACTCATATCTGGTAAACTGTTATATAAGAGTGTGTGTGTGTGTGTGTGTGTGTGTGTTATTTAGCATCTGGTAACCTTTGGCTGTCCTCCTGAGTCATGCTGGGGAATCCAAGTCACCGGAGGCAGAGATGGAAAGTGTGTTATAGATCACAAACGCAGCAGAAACAGTCGTGTTTACCTTCGACTTCCAATTAAAAAGCACCGAAGGTTTTCTCAGGACGTCCAAACAGATCCGTCCACGTGTTCCCAGAGAGCTTGGTCCCGGCAGAGACGGACGGGCTTTCGATTGAATTCGTCAACAACGATGGCATCTGGATGAAAGATGGTGAGATGGAGGGCTGAGGACAGAGACGGGGGAGCGTTTAACATGTAAAGGTGGGGGGGGGACGTCTGCGTCTTCTCGGTTTTCGATCAGACTAATTTACGATCCTCCCGTGACTCACTGATGTCTCTCAGAGTTAATTAATCGCAGCTGTTGAGTCGACAATCAGGGGATCGAGTCTCTGACCTCGGCGTGACTCGCCGCCGTTCCCGAGTCTCTGCGCAGCTTTTAGTTTCCAAACGTCTGCGGTGAAACGAAGAGCTCCCAGAACATCAGATTACTTCATGCTTCCAGTCGACACGTCTTTAAATAGAAGTTAAAACTTTTCAAAGATGAGTTTAGTTCAGTTTTATTGGATAAATTACACAAAAGCAGCAACGACTGAGTTCATATACTGTCCAACACGTGGACATCCTCTTCATCGCTGCAATAAAAATCAGTTTTTAGTTGGTCTGTAGTGATATTCTGCTCTTCTGAGAAACTGGAATTTGGGTTTTTATCACCTGTAGCATCAAAATGTAAATCAGGGACAGATCTGTACGAGTTACTAAAATAAAATAACTTTTTGTTTCTAATCTTTTTTTATGTTCAGCTCCATCTTTTAGGACGACGTGCTGAAGGTTTGACGATCGGGATTGACTGCAGCTGCTAGTTTCTATTTGCGAGGACATAAAGGACCAACATGTTGTCCCCCTCAGGTGAAAAGAAAATGGTTCGGATGTCCAGGAACCTCCGAGGCTCAGGCCCACCTGGAACTGGACACCATTGGAACACCAGAGACACTGTCCACAGAATGGAGACTCTATTCACAGAGACACTGTCCACAGAACAGAGACACTGTTCACAGAGACACTGTTCACAGAGACATTGTCCACAGAAAGGAGACACTATTCACAGAGACACTGTCCACAGAGACACTGTCCACAGAAAAGAGACACTGTCCACAGAACAGAGACGCTGTCCACAAACAGAGGACCAAGAAAGAAGCTCAATGTCAGATCTGATGGACAATCCAAATGTCTTCTGGAGAAAAGTTTGATGTTCAGATGAGACAAAGACAAAGAGTTATTTGGACATAAGAGGTATGACTGAAGGACCAAAGTGAGGCTTTCAGACCTAAAATCACAGTACTAGGTGTAAAGCATGGTGGTGGGAGCATCATGCTGTGGTGCTGGTGCCCTGCTGTGAACCACTGGACACATTTAATGAAACATGAAATTAATAATCGGACGTCTATCTAAGCGTGATGAACTTTTAGAGCCAATCCAATTCAAGATGGCTGCCTCAGCTAATCGTTTTTAGTCAACACATAAACGGCAAAAACCCAGCTGCCAACAGATCCGGTTTTAGCTAAATCAATTGTCAGAGAGTCATCCTCATCCTGCACTCTGACCGTGAAACTTCAGGAGTTTCTGCAAAACGTTTGACCGAAATGTTGCGACTCGTCGTTTCGCAGCAGAAGACCGGAGCAGATCAGGTCTGAAAGACCCGTCCAGGGATCAGAACCTGGAGTCCCCTCAGCGAGCGGAGCCCTGAGCACAGAATTAAACACGTTCCTCATCTTAATTCCCAAATGAAAACCCGACGCAGAGGAGAGGAGTCGAGTCAGGTGTCTTTAATTACGGCTGGAAACAAAGGAGATTAAAGAAAGAGAAGGATTTTAAAAAAAACAAAAAAACAATCCCTTGCAGAGAAGATTCGTCTGGTTTTGTGTTTTTTAAATTCTCCTCCTGCGGTCTGGAGTTTGTTCACATGTGAGGCTTTAAACTGAGGAGGAGAGTTCTGCTGAGTCCAGCTCGGTTTGAGCCCGTGTGTGAACACATTTGTGCCACTGTTTGTGTGTGAAAACATGAGGAAGCCAGCCCTGAGTGTGTGTGTGTGTGTGTGTGTGTGCGCGCACTTGTGTGGCTATCCAACAGGGGACCATCGCGTCGTTACACATCCACCAACAGGGGACCACCGAGCCAAGAGGACCTAATAAATGTCCCCTCTTGGTCATGCTTTAAATCATGTTAAAAACCATTAAAAATGACCAGAAACAGAAGTCCCCTCTTGGCAGCTTAGGCTGATAGTCCACTCTTGGTAATATAGGCGTGTGTGTGTGTGTGTGTGTCACAGATGGATCAGGGATGTTGACTGTGTGTTATAAATCTCATGGCTCTGCTAAGAGATGTTTTATCACACTAACACCCAGATATGACATTTGGCAAAGACAACCCACATCCCAAACGCACACTCGCACACAAACGGACTTTAAAAAAGGCAGAAGTTTGTCCTTCTAATCCAGGAACTAATAAAAGTTTTTAAGTTTGGTTTTACTTTTTAACAGCAAGATTACAGAATTTAATAAAACATGCAGCTAAACGACAGAACAACGTATTGTTAGTGTTTTATTTACCTCTGAAGTGTAAATAAGATATTAACTTGTAAGACTTTTGTATGAAGCTCTTGAAGGGATAGGTCAAATCTTTAGGAGCGGGGTCCTGAAACAGTTAATATCTTACCTGTTGTAGATATAAGCTGGTTTGGAGAAACAGTTTAAGTCTGACTGTTTGGATTTGGCTGTTTTTTACAGAACCTTCTGCGGTCGTAGCAGTGGTGGCAGCTAGCTGTAGCACTTCTGTTGCAGCCTGAGGCACTTCCAGCAGTAATCAACTCCACCAAGGAGCTCCTGTCTGTCTGTCTGTCTGTCTGTCTGTCTGTCTGTCTGTCTGTCTGTCTGTCTGTGGACAACATCACTCTAAAGGTTCTGAAAAGATTTTCATGAAATTTTCAGGAAATTTTCAGGAAACATCAGACATGGTACAAAGAACAAGGGGTTAGAGTTTGGCTGATCCAGTCAAAGGTAAAAGTCAAAGGTGATCCTGTGCTGTAACTACACAGCTGGATACCTCTTAGGTTAAGGGTGATCACCATTGATTTAAAGGTCATGAGGTCAAAGGGTCAACATCCTGGTTGACCAAGTGCTCTAACTCTGCAACAGTGTGATGTAGGAATGTCAATCTGCACAGCTGGACGCCTCACGGGTCACAGATGATGCCTGTTCATTTCAAGGTTCATGGGGTCAAAGGTCACATGTAACCCCTCTGTTAAAACCTTCTCTCTGCTCCTACATGTGACCTTTCTGTTTCTGTTGTGTCCGTTTGTTTGTCTGTCTGTCTGTCAGCAAAGATCAGGTCAAAACTAAAGAACAGATTTGGATGAAATGTTCAGGAAATGTTGGGATTAAACTCTGGTGCTGATCCAGATTATGATCCAGATGGTTTTATATTGACGCTGCCATGGTTGGGTGATGCAGATTTATTGCTGAACTTGAAACAAAAACACCTGTAATCAGTTCATGCTCCAAGGGAACAAACAGCAGAGAAAACCGGTCCGAGCTGCCTGAGGCGAGTCAAGACCATCTCCAAGCAGCTCCATGTTCCTCTGACCACAGCTGACCATCCTCCCAGGACATGGACGCAAGAGAAAATGCAACCCCACGTTAATCAGACAGAACCACAGAGATCATCCAAAACCACTGAAGCTGAACTACGAGGTCAAGACTTCCTGATCGCACCATCCGAATCCCGGAAGACGACCCGGGAGGCTCCAGAAAAACACAAATCCAGACGGGAATTTGCCAAAATGCATGTTGACGGAGTTTCTGTTGACTCGAGTCACATCAGAGCGTAGATTAAAAAAGAAAAAAAGTCTTCGAACTGTAATCTAAATTTACACTTTTGCATGTAAAGTGTGAGCAATAATCAGTGTCCTGCGTGCGTCCGCCCCGATAATTCAAGCAGACGCAGATAGATTTGCAGAATTTGACGAACGTGTGTCTCTTTCACACGGAGCGGACGTCCTCAGCAACAATCACCGGGTTTACAGACACAACAACGGCCAAAACAAACTGATGTCATCCTATAGAAACAAACATTACTCTCTATGCTAACGTGCACGCAGAAAGAGGAGCTCACACACACACACACTGACTGCTTTCATTAACAGTTGTGTGTAGATGTTAGCGTCGTCCGGCTCGTTAATCAGACGGCAACACGCTGACATCATGGAGGCCTCATCAATCACTGAGTGACGTCCGGTTGTTTAAATATACGGTTCTGTAGTTCGCAGACAGAATTATCGAATAAACTTTGCTGCGTTTTCCTTTCCTTTTGCCTGACGAAGGTTTCCGGTAGCTGCCACTGACAGAAAGAAAAGAACCGGAGAGAAACAAAAAGACAGAAAACATCCAGGAGTTAAACTAAACGAAGGATTAAAACTCATGTTTTATTTTTAAAATCTGTATCAACTGATTCCAAAGCTGAGCAGTTTAAAACCGAGCATTCCTCGAAGGGAAGCGTGCGCCGCCTTTCATGAGTTTTAAACTGAAAACAGAGAAATTATGAAGTTAAAGCCGTTTTTGTTCAAACCCTGAAAACGAGGTTATCCACAAAGTCGGGATTTCACAAGATATGTGTGGAGGTCGTTTTGAATGACTTTGAATGAAGTAATCAGCTGTAGATGAACTAATGATCAAGTTTCAATAAAATCCATCCACTGGTTCATAAAATACTTTGCTAACAGACAGACGGGGAAAAACATTGATGTGACACTGATGAAGTCATGTGACACTGATGAAGTCATGTGGGATTGAAGACGTGATACTGATGAAGCTATGAGGAATGACAAAATCACATGGTACTGACGAAGTCATGTGCTGTTAAAAAATTACATGACACTTAAATTCATGTGGCATTGAAGAAATTATGTGATACTGATGAAGTCATGTGACACTGATGAAGTCATGTGCGATTGAAGATGTGATACTGATGAAGCTATGAGGAATGACAAAATCACATGGTACTGATGAAGTCATGTGCTGTTAAAAAATTACATGACACTTAAATTCATGTGGCATTGAAGAAATTATGTGATACTGATGAACTCATGTGATACTGATGAAGTCATGTGTTGTTGAAGAGTTTGATGCACTGATGAACTTGTAATACTGATGAGACACTGTTTGAACTGATTACACCTTCATTGCTGGATAAAAGATGAACTGTTTGCAGGTTTTGATGATTAGTGGGCGTAACCTGTAGTGTACTCAGATACTGAAGTCATCCTCTGTTCAGGGAGTTCCTCTCATGAACTCTTTGTTTGCTCTGGATAAAGACCGACTTCAACATCCTCATTTTTACCAGTGATGAAGTTTTTCGCCCCACAGCTGACATCAGTTAAAGCTAAAGCCTCAGGCCGACAGGAGCACCTGTGTTGAGGATGACTCTCAGCTACTACCACCAAATATTAGCTCAATATCTGACTGAGTTATAACTATTTTTGTGTTTCAGTTGGTTGTGGCGGCCATCTTGGTTTGCATTGGTTCCAAACATTAAGCGGCCGTTGATGACTTCCTGTACGTTTCACTAAATTCTAAAAGGTTGATGAGATATTTTGCTAACAGATAAACTTTAACGCTAGATGTTAAACAAAGATCTGTTGGTGCTCAGAATGTGTGTTTGGGATCACTCTCAGCCACCACGCCAACTTTTGGATCAGTATCTGTAAAAATTGATCAAGTTTTAGCCACTTTTGTTGGTTGGTTGTGGCAGCCATCTTGAACCAGGTTGGCTCCAAAGGTCCATCAGTTGCAGACATTCATCCATTCATCAGTTTCTGGAGGTTTTATTAAAATCTGTTCTTATCATCACATCGACGCCTCTTCGGGTTTTTTCCAGCTTCTTTCCCCGTATTTTTTTATTCGTTCGGTTCGTCTCAAACGTCGGCAGCTTCTCAGTTTCCTCGAGCCGGAGCCGGCGATCAAATCCAATCATCTTCCGCTTCAAGCTGACAGGTTTCTGGACTTCCCTGCAGGTTGATGTTGACGTTTTAAGTTCTGTGATTTAACCCAATTCGAAGCCGCACGGCTCCCTCAGGTGTAATGAGCGACTAACACCTGGAATCCGACACACATCTGTAACCTTCAGACGCTTCGCTTCGACAGCTCTGAGCTCTGAGCTCAGGGGAAATGTGGAAATACCTCCGCCGCACAAATCCACCTCGGTTTGACGGCTTCAACAGTTTTTACATTAATTCTTTAAACCTTTCTGGCCCTGATAGGGATCATTACTCCCTATTTGATTAGTTGTTGCTACGCAATAAAAACACAAAGATCTGAAGCTGGTGGGAGTTTCAGTAAATTAAAGGCAGCAGAAACACAGAAGCATCGTTCCTTCACTCGATTTTTTTATTTTTTATTCACTCCTCCTGCAGCTTAAGAAAAACGCAAAAGGAAAAGAAAATGTCCCCTGCAGGTGACAAGATTTTAAAAACCCAGCCTCCTCTGGAGCTCAAAGTTCAAAGAAGAAGCTTCACAGTTGAAACGGGTCAAAGAAAGTCGGACTGAACAGGTTTTTATGCAATTGCAATTCAAGTTTTTGATGATTTTTAGAGAATTTAACCACAGAATGAATCTTTACACTCCACACAGATTATACACGAGTCTCTCACTGCTGTAGGACTTATAGTTTCTCTAAAATGCCCTTAGAGCGCTGACCCAAGGTCCCATTAACTCCCATTGACTCCCATTGACTCCTGTTGTACTTGAGCTGAGTCATCTTTTCATATCTCCTACATAAACTACTGTAGACACAGAAAACTGACATATTGATGTATTTTCTTTCAGTATGACTTGTAGTTTTCTTACAGTGAAAGTTTAGGCATCAATAACTTCTCTCTTTTTGTCTGCCTGTGTTATTAAGAGTGCTGTCAGAGCGTGAGAGAAACCGGTGTGGGGTTCTCATGGTAACCAATGAGCCACAAACTGAAGCTTTAACTTCTCAAACAGTTTTTACATGAAATCATCGTCACTTCTTCAGCTCTGGTTCCTACAAAATAAAAGCCTCACATTATTATTATTATTGTTATTATTATTATTATTATTAGACTTTACAGAAGAAGGTTAATAAATGTTGGAATTTTGTTCAGTAGTTATATTGGCACCCTATAAATTTAGCTGTGGTGGCCATCTTGAATTGGGTTGACTCCAACAGACTCCAACTGATCTTTTTAATAAAATCTATCCCCTGGTTCATTAAATATTTCGCTAACAGACGGGCAAATGAGCCTGAGCTTCAGAATGAACTGATTAAGATCGTAACTTGTTTGAAGCTGACTAATTCCTGGAGGAAAAGCAGCCCGATGATAATTTAGGACGACGTGTCGAAGTGAAGCGTGGGGGAGTAGGGGGGAGGCTACGATCAGCAATCAGCTGTAAAATCATCGCGTCTTGATCAGGAATTATTCCCCAAATCTCGTCTTCTGTAAAAATAAGAAGTGGCTGTAATGAAGCTGCATCCTTTCTCTGTTTAGGAACTAAAGTTTAGTTTTCTCTGACCTGAACAGATCAGACCCCGGGGCTCCAACAGCTAATACCGCTGCGTAGCATTCCAGGACATAGCCTGATCCAAAGCCCACTTTAGCTCGCTGAGGATTCATTTCTTCTCCTTTTGTTTGGTTTCAGTGAAGATGAACTGAAAGACGCAGCGGAGGAGGAAATGACCACCGGGTACCAAACGTTGGAGGCTTCCTGCAGGTGGTTTCAGGACAGAAATACTTCTCTGCCCTCAACGCAAATCTGGGCTTCATCACAGCGAGCGCCGCTGCGTTTGATTCCAGGACGTAGTCTGACTCAAAACCACAGCATCTGGCTGAGGATTCCCTCTGACCTCGGGCTTGGCTAATACCTGGAAACAGACACAGCTCAGTTGCTCTGCCTGCCTGGGCAGATCTCTTGTGGGATTTTGAAGGCCGATGCTGATGTTTTTGGGCAGAAGCCGCCAACAGTCGGTATTTAATACTGGATCCTTTTTCTTTTTTCTTCTTTTTTTGGTTCAAACTTCCACTTCAATCCTCTTCATGCCAGAATCTGCCACAAAATTACAAGTATTCAATAAAAGGGCTTCAAAAGCTGCATGAAACCATGGAAAACCATGATTTAACAATAAAAAACCTTTTACTGAAGCACATTTCTGAAGATCCTGACCAGAAAACTGATTTTTCTTTAAATTTGTCACAGAAATGAACAATATTTTAGTCTAAAAGTCATTTTAGGGGAAAATTAACGTGACTCTATGGTTGACCAAGTAATAACCAGTGTCTGTGTGTTAGCAAAATATCTCATTTTAATGAAACATTCAGAAAGTATTACTTAATAACTGTGGCGGCCATCTTGAATTGGATTGGCTCTAAAAGTTAATCAACATCTGCCAACACAAAGAAACGGTGTAACTCGGTCAAACGTGCAGATATTGAGCTTAAATTTGATGTGGTAGTAGCTGAAAGTCATTCACAACTCATGCTCTGAGGGTGACACCACGTTACACAGGTTTATTTTTAAAGTTTGACCAAAACATTTGTAATTTTGTCATTTCTCAACATCAGATGATCTTGGTGTCGAAGTCTGGCATTAAAGGCTTCGGGCGATATGCATTCCTTCGAGGCCTTTAATGCTTCAGGAGCTCCTCCAACTCAAACCGAATCCAGCGGATCTGCACCCAGAACCGGTTCAAACACCATCTGAAGTCCAGATGAAACAGATCTGATGGAGACAAACGGGTCCGATAGGTTCTGTCTGTTTTCTGTGTCTCGGGGAACGTTCCACATCGTTCTACATGGCGGCCACCAGGTTTCAGCTGTCGTCTCCCTGGCAGTTTCCTCCCTGATGTGTTCTGGATCTGCCGGGCCGGGCCGTATCAGAGACAGGTCTCCGTCCGGTCCCTGAGCTCTGATCAGCAGCCGACCTGGACTCTCAGCTCAACGTCTTCCAGCTCCTTCTTTCTGCTGAACGAGTGACGGACAACATGAGAAACTCTTGGAGAACGCTTTGAGTTTACTGTCCCAGTGTTAAACTCTCAAAACTTCTGTGTTTTTATCCTATTTTATCTGTCCAAACTTAGACACATTCGGCTCATTCGGGAGACGACTGCTGGGACTTTTTATTGGTTTTGAAACTTTTTGTTTTGGGTCTTTCTGGGTGGAGTTTACATGTTCTCCCTGTGCACACGTGGGTTTACTCCGGGTACTCCGGTTTCCTCCCAC
>JAOXNZ010000199.1:2922422-2935749 GCA_028566095.1 Kryptolebias brasiliensis | reverse complement strand
CCGATCTATACCTGGAAAAGGAGCTTGCTTTTATTTAGGTTACCAATGTGGGTCTGTTTATTTATCTTGAACTATTAGATTTATTCCCACAACATTCTGTACAAACTTTCTCTGTGTCCAAATGATGAGTCATACCATCTGTTCCTGTCCTAAAACATCCAGTAGCACCAACACTAAGCTGACATTTGTGATGAGTCAACCGATGGTAAACCTAATTCAGACCATTTATCTTTCAGCAACTCTTTTATGGTTCTTTTATCACCCGCCATCATGAAGATGAAATTTTGTGCGTGTCTCTTTTTTTGTCTGTTGTTAAAATATCTCATGAACCACGGGACATATTTTAATGTACTTCGGATGTACTCCAACTGATTTTTGTAGTCGATTTGATTTAAGATGGCTGCCACAGCTGATCAACCCTGGCAAACACTGAAACACTCAGTTAATTTAACAGATTCAGAGCTAAAGTTTCATGTGGTAGTAGCTGAGAATATTCCCCAACGTCTCCTCCAAGAGCTAACATTTGTGATATTTTTACTCAAAACTTTGGCAATATGCATTATTTTATTATTTTTAGTTATCATTAGTGAACAGTCAATGTTTTTAGTCTGGATTTAAAGCACTTCACAGTTTACAAACTGCAGATAAAGAATAAATTTTAGTTCCTTGAATTACGTGTCATTTTTAATACCATCAATCACATCATCTTCCTGAATTGTCTACAGTTCTAGGTTTAAACTAGAACTTATTAAGCTCATAAAAAAACAGGACCTTTGCCATCATTCTTAATTGGCTCAGTTAAACACTAGTGTACCACAGGGATGAGTCCTCGGCCCCTTTTATGCTCCATTTACAAGTTCCCTCTTAGCCAGTTTACATAAAGTGTTATTCTATGCAGATGACACTCAACTGTTCGTAATAATAAAACCTGCAGATCTCAGGAGCCTCACTAATATCACAGCTTGTCTTTGTAATTTATAGTCTTGTGTAATAACCTTCATGTCTGACCTGGTTGTTTGGGTTTTCCCTGCTAGTTTTGGACAGATTTTGAGTTCTGGATGTATTCTTCAAGGCCCATTTGAGACTGTGGCCTGTCTCTAATGGAGACTCCCTGTTCTGTTGTTCCTCCAAAGTTAAGTTTCTTATCTGACCCAAAGGTAATTGAGCCAACAATAGGTTGTGGAGATGTAAACCCCTATAGCACGTGTATATTTTGATTATGAAGACATTTGTTTTCTTTATTTCTTATTCTGAGATTTATGAGTAACTAATGTCTGTTTTACCCCCCCTAAAATGTCTCTCTCTTTTCTTTCCCCTTCCTTTGCTCTCTGCACCTTCAATCATCTTTGAGTTTCAGAGGTTTGGATCCTTACTAAGCAGTTTTCCATATCCCATGTGAGTGTGGGTGTATTTTAGACATCCAAACCTCTCAGAAGGTGATGACAAGAACTCCAAACTTGGGGCTTTTCTTTCACACCAAAATTTGTATCTTTTACTTTTATTACTCTGTCGTTTTCTTTCAGTCTCTCTTGCCCATTTTTTTCCCAGTTTGATTTATTATTCTGTTTAAATAAAAAGTTTATTTATGGTACACATATCTAAAATATCTAAAACTCCACAAAGAAATACGTCCCGTCATGTGGGGAATCAAGACAAAAGGAGCTTAGAGGAAAACTTTAAAGTGTTTCTTGGCTACTTCTTATTGATAGTATTTTTATTTTATTTTGGTGGCTTTCTGCCCATTTGCCAAAAGTTATTTTGAGGGTAAATTTCAAATGGACTGTTTTGTAGAAATAGTTTTCATTGTCATTAATGAAAACCGTATCACTTCATAGCAAAATGTAGACAACCTATCACACATTATGTCCCACCTGTTTTAATTCCAATCAACCACCTTTAGCTTCACTTTGTCTTCAGCACTGATCCCAGCTTTGGAAGAGAACAAAATCTACTTTAACTACTTGGTTGTGATCAAATAGCTGCAGGAGCAACACACAGATTTCAATCCCATGGGTCTCCAAGTTGGAGACAAAGAGATAATGAGCCATTAAGTACTGTAAATGATCCACTTTTCCAGATTCTTCTGTCTGACCACAGAAAACAGAGCGTAGAGATTTACACACACACACAAACTATCTAGGCTTCCACTGTAACCTCATGTTGCGTCGTCTCATCTTTCTCTTTCTATGTTTTGGAAAATCAATGACGTTAAGTGAGGCAGAACGAAGGATTTGGAAGGAAAACTGTAGGAGGGATGGAGGAGAGACGGTTGGATGAAGAGGAGAATACTTGAACATGGTAACCTTATGAGCTGAATACATCTGCTGATAAGAGCTTTGAAGATTTTAAAGCCAAGTTGGATCCAGAGACTCAAATCCCCTCTGAACATCTGCATTATAGCCACATTTGTTGGACATTAAATGTACACGTTACCTTGAGATGTAGAGAAAAGGTGGCAAAAATGAGGATTGCAGAAGATAAATCTTAAAAGTTTTTCATAACTTCCTGTCCACAGATGTGAGACCATGGAGAGACCATTAGGTGTACCAAGAATTTGCCAGATCTCTAAACCGTTTTTCCATCCAGAACTCGGTGGTCTTTGAGGTCTTTCGGTGAACACTACAGCCGCCACGGTCTGAAGCAAATCAAATGTTGAACCAGTTCAAAATAATCTCACTGCAAACATTCAGTAAATGCTCAGCTTTCTCTCAACGGTCTTGCAAATCTTTCAATATTCTCTCAGAAATCTCTTAACATTTTTTGGTGAATCTTCAGCCCCAACCTGTCACCTGTACCAAGGTACCAGAGGGTCACAGCCTGCTTGATTCCTGGTTCCAGACTTCCAGGAGCTCGTAAGCATGGCCAGCTTCATGAGCAGGAAGCTGTAGAAGCCCCCCCCCCTCACCTTCCAGCCTTAGTTCTTCCATCAGCTGGCTGTAGACACCAAACTAACCTTCTCTGTTGTGTCAGCCAGGACCATCTGGTTCTGGAGGAGTCGTTGGTGACAAGTAGGAGAGAACCATGCGTCAAAGCTTCATCGTTCATCTTGGATTATTTATATTCAGGAAAATGCTTCTTCTTCAACAGTAGTCAAAGACTGATGGAAGAGCAGCAGAATCAGCTCATATTTATACCCTGAGACTCAGCGATCACACAGGAGTTTCCGATGGTCTATTAGTGAACTCTCTTAGTGTCTTAGTGATCTCCGTTGGTCACAGCTGGTGAGCAAAGATGGTTCCACAATGAGCACTCAATATGTGGTCTCTGCAGGAAGCTACGGTTGTTGTTGGTCTCTCAACAAGTGCTCAAGGATTTCCAGAATGTTTCCACAGAAACAACATTTTGTAGGTTGGGGTTTGGAGACAGCGAAAAGATCTGTACAGTTTTTGGTCGGTCAGTGGTCTCCATCCTGTGGAAAGAGACCCTGAAGAAAGCGATTGAAGTTTTCTGGACCTTTGGTTGATGAAGACTCTCCCTTCCCTCCCTCCTGACGATCATTAAGGCTATTTCATTGGTCAGGCTTCAAAGAGGAGGCGAGGGAAGAGTGATTTGGCTCACATAAGCGATTAAGTGCAGTTTTTAAGCTTGACATTTTTCAGCTTGGATTGAGAAGCAAAACATCTTCAAAAACAAAAAAAAAAGACGTGTTGACACCTTTTTAAAAATCCTTTTGCTTCGTCCAGAACAACAGACTCTATCTGCATATGTTGCAGAAATTAACTTAAAAAAAGCTGAGAAAACAGGTAGAGCTAAAGAGAGAAGCTGAGAGAACAGTTTAGAGTGATAGAAGTTAAAAACAAGAATAATTGGTTTGTCTTGAAAGCAAAAATGAGCCTAATGAACTTAGCAGCTTTAAATTCAGAACAGTAGATTTTCTCCTGCTCAATTTTTGGCAAAACACAAACAGTCTGTTTAATCTCAACTGGATAAAATAAATAAATAAATAAATCTTCTCATTTCTGAAGTTTTGCTCATTGGGATTTTAAAAGCAGCTCAGCAAACCGGGACAAACTGCTGGAGAGCGACGAGGCCAAGTCTCGGGTCGCTGCGGGGACACGAACACATGCTGAGAGGCTGAACATGAAACAGATGCAAACGCACACCGGCCAACGCTGAGCAGAGAAATCTGGGATTTCAGGACACATTCAGAACATTCTGTTGTAACCGAGCTACAGTTAAGCACACAGGATGGATGCTGAAGACGTCTTTTTAAAGGTTTCTAAGCATTTAAAACAAGAAAAGGACTCAAATTTGTTTCTTTCAAATGTGTTGGAAGGACAGTCAGGAGAAAAAGACTAAAGTTTTACCCATCAGGACAAAACATAAATGATCTGATCTTTACCAGGTTTGAGAATTATTCAAAACTAACCTCACGTGAACAAAACCTCAGATTCCACCGTGTTGTTATTTATTACACAAAAACGAAGCCAAAACAGAAAAGCTGTGTGAAAAACTAATGGTCCGGCAGCTTGTAGAACCTCCTTTAACAGAAATAACTTGAAGACACTTTCTGGTTTCTGCTCAGCTCCCTGAAGGTCCCACCACAGCCTTTCAGTCAGGTTGAGGTTCTGGACTCTGACTGGACCGCTGCAGCACCTGGATTCTTTGTTTTTGTCGAGCCATTCTGTTGTAGATTAGCTGCTGTGTTTGGGATCATTGTCCTGTTTGGTCCAAGCTTCAGCTGTTGGACAGATGTCCTCACGTTTGACTCCAGAATCCTCCTCCTACAGAGGAGTTCATGGTCGACTCAACGACTGCAAGGAGCCCAAACCATCGGCCCTCCACCACCGTGTTTGACTGTTGGTATGAGGTGTTTGTGCTGATTCACTGTGTTTGGTTTTCTTCAAACATGGCGCTGTGCATTATGGGTAAACATCTCTACAGGACTTTGACGGTCCCAGCCGGTCAAAGCAGATGGCCGCTCATCCAGAGCCTGGTTCTGGTTCTGGTTCTGCTGCAGGTTTCTTCCTGTTAAAAGGGAGTCGTTCCTTTCCACTGTCGCCAACCTGCTGCTCAGGACGGGAGACTGAGACAAAGTAAAGATTCAACACAATCTGTGGGCTTCCTTAGATACACAACTTTTATTAATTGGCTTCTTATGATGTGTGTCTGAATGTTTTTCTACAGAGACCTGAGACGACTGTTGACTTGGCGCTATATAAATAAAATGTATTGAATTGACATTAGTCTCATCTGTCCAAAAGACACTGTTTAAGAAGTCTTACGGTTGTCTCAGAAAAGTCTTTCTAAACCTAAGTTGTGCTGCCATCTTGATTTTAGAGAAAAGAGGTTTTTCTCCTGCAGCCCTTCCAAACAAGCCATACCTGTCCTGTGATGACCTTTAACCTTTAGCCTGCTAACTGAGGCCTGTCCAGTCTTAAATGGACCTCATGTCTCTGAGCATTGCACAGTCTGACCTCGGGGTGAATCTGCTGGGACCTCCACTCCTGCAGCTGTCCTAAATGTTTACGCTTGTAAAGAATGTTTCTCTCTGTAGAACGATGGACTCTGAACGGTTTGGAAATGACCTTTGACCCTTCACAGATGGATGGGCAGCAACAGTTGCTCATCTACGGTCATTGCTGCTGTCTTTCCACCTTCACGTTGTGTTAAGACTCACCTGTTTGCTTCAGAGCAGCAAACTGTCAAACCTGCTTCTTTAATCGAGGTGACCAATACATCTGATCAGCAGCACCTGGATTATCCCCCCCCCTTTAAATCCCGTGGAAGCAGCAAGAATAAACTCAGTTTTTCCATTTTGGCTTCATCTTTGTTTAAAAATACTATTTGGTGCAATCTGAAGAGTGGTTTTCTCCACTTTAGGTTGGAATTATATATCCTCAGAACCTGCTAAAGACCAGATTATATAATTATGTCCCGATACGTAAAACCCAAGATTTAAGAAAGAGATGGACATTTTTTATAGCTGCTCTAAAAACGTTCAGACTGTGAGGATTTTCATACAAACACTCAGAAACACGGTTCTCTCTCATTATCTGTGTTTACTGCCATCTTTCTGAACAACATGTGGGCGCCGATAAAAACAGCTGAAGTTATGAAACTAAACACAAAAACAGTCATTTTAAAAGACTCCCGGCTTTAATGGTTTTTATTATGGCTGTTGTATTGTAGTGCAAAAGGTCACACAGACCATAAACTGGATGTTTGCGACTTCGAACAAATGTGCATTTTTGTGTGCACGTCTGTTATGTCTGCAGCTCCTCGTCTGTGTGCGGAAAAGTATTTTTGTGCCGTTTGTCCGCGGTTTGAATCAGGGGCACCGACGGGTTTGAGAAGCAGGCCGGTTTACTAAACAGATTTAATGACGGGACGAGAGTGACGTGTGGACGGACCAAAACGAGACGATCAGAGAGAATCAGAGGAGAAATAAGCAAATGAGGAGTTGGATGGAGCGACGAAAGGTAAAAAAAAAAAACGAGAAGAAAACCGGCACCGCAGGTTGTAGAACCCGTCCGTCCCTCAGAGCCGCCGACCGTCAGCGAAACCACCTTCAGAAGCAGAAAACTGAGGCTGGGTTCTGATCAGACTGAGCCGGGTTTGGATAAATGCTGCCTTCTACCGAACAAGTTGGTTCAAGAATTCATTTTAGCTTCAAAAATCACTTTTATACAATGCTAAAACAGCCATGTTGTTGTTTGCAGGCGATCATGTAATTGACTGTTTGTCTGTTAGCAAAATAACTCATGGATGTTAAAGAAACTGAGAAAATTCTTCAGCTCTACTTCAACTAACATTTGGAGCTAAGCCAACTCAAAATGGCAACCACAGCTAACTGACCTTGAACACTAAAATGGCTCCAACTCTGTCAGTTTTACAGATATTGAGCTAAACGTTGGTGTGGTAGTAGCTGAGAGTCATCCTCAACACATATTTTAAGTGCTAGAAAATAATACAAGAGCTTTGTTTTGAAAAACTCCTAAATCGTTTAAAGTTTGAACTGAGACCTTGAAGTTTTTAGAGCTCAGATGGTGTGTTGAGGAAGAGTCTCAGCTACTACCACACCAAATTTTAGCTCATTAGCTATAAATCTGACAGAGTTATAGCTACCTTTATGTTTGTTAGGGATGATTATCTGTGCTGGCCATCTTGAATTAGTCCAAGGATTATTTTCCCAGAGTTTCAGTAAAATCTGTCTTCGTGGTTCATTTTGCCAAAAGACACATTTAATGGCCGCCACGCCATTAAAGGTTGGTGATAAAGAGCGTTCTCATTCTGTTAATCTAATCTGTTAAGTACGCACAGGGATGCCTGATTAGTTACAAAAAAGCGGCAAATATCAGTCAGTTATGGTGTTCAGCGTATTAACTGGTCTCCCTCTAATCTGAATCATGGAAATCCCTTCTGTGAAATAAATAAACAGAAATCAGTTCAACGAATCCTGAATCCTAATACCTTTAAAAGAGTCGTCTTTCTGAGTGAAAACGGTTTCAGTCTGATCCCTCGAAGATAAATTAAAGTAGTTCTGATGGCACTCCCGTCCAGCTGGACCACCACAGAGTTGGACTGATGGTCACTCAGTCCATCCTGTGGTCTGAAGCGGCTCAGAACCGAAGACGTCGACCCTCCACGCCGCTCCAGACCCGACGGAGCCCAGCACCACCGCTTCCCCCTCTCTCTTTGGACCAAAGGTGTTTGGGTTGGTCGGTCCAAAGTGTCTGGGCTCAAAAAGTCGAATTTAAGCCAAAACTCACCAAGGCGGGACTCTTAACAATCCAAACAGGAAGACAGACGTGGATGAGAGCGTAAGTCACGAATTCCCAACTTAACCAAAGAAAAAAAGAAAGAAGGATCTTTTATTCTGATCTCACAGACGTCCAAGTGGAGCTGGGAGAAATAAAGTGTCTTAAACTTCAGCCCCAGGAGTATTTTTAAACATTAGCAGATTTGAAGACTGAGAGCTAAAAGAAATGATTTGTGAAAGGAAGTCTCGTCTCGTTTAAAGAAGTTCTCCGACTCGGACGAGGGGGAAACTGACCAACTTTTAAAAAGTGAAATGTTCAAAAAAAGCTTAAAGCTTTTACTTTAATGATGTCTTTAAGCAGAGTTCTGTAAATATGTTAAACATTTAATATGCAGGTGGCTCTTTGAATGAGCAGCCTGACGAACTGACAGCTGATCTGAACGAGCCGAAGACCAAAGAGGGTCGCTGCCGCGGTAAAACAACTCAGCTCAAAGATTTTAGATTTAGATTTTAGCTGTCACTTTCATTTTACACCAATGGCCTCATCTCTAGGCTCTGGGACTTAGACGCCTTCTGGCAGCCCACAGCTGATGTATCTTTGTGCCACGAAGTGAGGCATTAACAGCTGAAAGGTATGAGAGAAGCTAGGCTAGCTTTGCAGCTTAATGGTAAACTTTACTTATATAGCACCTTTCTAGCCACTCAAAGCGGTTTACAACACAATCTGTCCTCATTTACCCATCAACACACATCCATACATCCATCAGAGGCAGTGAGGGGTTCGGTGTGCTGCCCAGGGACACTTCAACATGTGGCAAACTGGTGGAATCGAACCTCCAACTCTCTCGTTAGACGACTGCTCTGACCACTGAGCCACAGCCGCCCCCAACGTGATGAAGTCCGACCGCCTGGTGTCGGGATTAAAACAACAACAGGTTTATTCCACAAATTAACTTAGTTTAGTGATTTTTCTTTGTGGTTAACTCATTTTTTTAAACAGTAAAAGCGAGTCGTCCATCACAGATTTAATGCTCCACACCTCCCCTTTGGTTCCTCAAAGCTCGCCTCATTTCTGAAAGCTCACGTCTGTGCGGGACTGTGGCCGGCGTCATAGACCAGAGGCAGCAGAAAGACAGACTGGTCTGCGTGGCCATTTTGCTGAGCTGTCTTACTGATGAGCCTTGATTGGACAGATTCTGCTGCTCGGTTCTGACTGCAGCTCCTGGAACCATGAGCTCCTCAATCGGGTCAGAATGAAGTTTTCTAAAAAAAAATTAAACTTCAAAATGATTTAAACTGTTGCTTTAATCGACCAGTTTCTGACTTCCTTTAATGGCAGCAGGCAGTCATGTGATTGCCTGTCTGTTAGCAAAATATCTCAAACCTTTGGAGAGATTTTAACAAAACCCTCAAAGTAATCATTGGACCCAATTCAAGATGGCCACCACAGCTGATTCACCTTAGCAAACACAAAACTGTCTACAACTCAGTGGATTTTAAAGGTATTGAGCTTAAAGTTGGTGTGGTAGTAGCTGAGAGTCGTTCCCAACACGTGCTAAAAGATCAGGTCGCCATCTTTGTGTAAAACTTTGGCTCGGAAGTCGGTGTGTGATTCTTCAAGAAATCAACTTTTTATTTCTAAATGTTTGTAATATTTTAACAGAGGAATCTTTCATTTGAATCATTTAAATAAAAAATAAGATTTTAACCCTAAAAACTTGAACTTTGAACGGGTGATTTTTTTGCTTTGAGACGTTTCGATGCGACGCTCCACAAACAGCAGAAGGTTTTGAACTCGTCTTCATCTTCCTCCTGTTTCCTGCTGCCATTTTTTTTTTATCTCTTCGCTCTGAATGTCTGTCTTTTGTCTTCATCACTCAGCCTCTTCATCATTTTCTCATTTTCTCCCATCCTGCCTTGGCTTCGATCTCTTTATTTTGTGATTTTTTTTTTATATTCCTGCTTCTTATTTAGCAGCACTGCCAGTCTGAGGTGTTAAAGACGTCCTGAACCCAGTTCAAGGCTGGACTACGAGGGTTTTTTTGCACACAGTGATGTTGGCGTGTTCTGCAGCAGGGCGATCAACTCTGAGCCAGAGAGACGAAGAGGAGGAGGAGGAGGAGGAGGAGGAGGGCGGGAATTACGGGAAATAAAACCAAGTTGAACATGAAAAGTTTTGCTCAGACTCAAATAAAAAGCAGACAGAAGTTTGAAAAAGCCAAACATGCCTGAGAAGTTCACATACTTTCATTTGGTTGAGATCTTTGAAATCTAATTCTTCTCTTCGCTGCATTTCTCCATCTCCACAGAGCGTTAGACCAGATTTACTGAAAGGAAGCGTTTGGGGAGGTCAGGTCGTCTGTAAAGAGTCGATTATTGGATCAATTATCGGCCAGAAGACCCAGGATCTGAACCGATAACCTGACTTTAGAGTCACCTCATGTGAAACAATCCAAATGATAGAAAACAGTTTCCTTCCAAAACTTATTATTTATCTCCAACAAAGAGGTTAGGTTTCTGTCTGTCTGTCTGCCTCCCTGTCTTTCTGTCTGTCTGCCTGCCTGTCTGTCTGTCTGTCTGCCTCCCTGTCTGTCTGTCTGTCTGCCTTCCTGTCTGTCTGTCTGTCTGCCTCCCTGTCTGTCTGTCTGTCTGTCTGCCTGCCTGTCTGCCTCCCTGTCTGTCTCCCTGCAGACAAGAAAAAGTTATGAACAGATTTTCAGGAAACTTTCAGGAAACGTCAATGAAAGGTCAAAGGTCAGATCAACCTGTGCTCTAACGCTGCAGCTGTATAACAGGAATGTTAAACTCCACTTCTTACGTCAAGGGTGATCACCATTGATTTCAAGGCCATTGGGTCAAAGGTCACAGGTAACCCCTTTGTTAAAACCTCCTCTCTGCTCCTACATGTGACCTTTCTGTTTCCTGTCTGTCTGTCAGCAGAGATCAGGTCAAAACTAAACAACAGATCTGGATGAAAAGTTCAGGAAATGTTGGGGTTAAATTCTGGATCTGATCCAGATTATGATCCGGATCGAACTCTTTTTCTTAATCTCGCTGTGGCCTCTGTGGAGGTTTGTGCTCTGAGTGCTTCTAGTCTTTACAGATATTCATTATTCGGCTCATATAAACAAACAGACTCGTTTCTGCTGAGCGTTTCCAACCAGAACTCAAAGGTTTAAGGGTTTTAATCACCAAGTTCTGTAAATTTAGTGAATTAAAGCTCTTGAATTTGAGGGTTCAATGTAAGAAGGTGGATTATGTGTCAGAAAATCCAGATTTTTGGGAGGGTTTGGATTAGAATTTGCACTTTTAAGATGAACTTTGTGCCTGAAGAGTCCCTCCTTCTCTTTCAGTTGTATCTGAGGTCATGTAAATCATGAGTCAGCATTCACACATTTTTCCTGTTTATTTTTCTGTCATTTGCAACCTAGCTACTGTTTACTTTGTGTTATTTTAGCCGTTCATACATCAAAACGTTCAGCTCGTTCAGGAGATATTTAACCTTACAAAGATTTTCTCTTTGAAATCTGCTTCAGGGTATTTGCTCTATTTTTGGTCTCCATCCTGACATAAACCAGATGGAAATAATTTGAGACTTTAGCAGTTTCAAAACGGCAGCAAACCACTTTGGTTTTGGCCACGCTCTGACCAGCCATTAGCTCGTCAGTCTGGTCAGAATGAAACCATTTCTCCAAACTGAGCTCCTCCAAAGAGTGATCTACAGCATATCTGTTCGTAACCTTTCCACAGAACAGCCGTGCTGTTTACCAAATGTTGCCACAAACAGCTTTCAAACAAAACAAACAAACAAAAAATAGAGAAAATTTCTTTTAAGCGTTTGAAGAGAAAAAAGGAGGATCTGAAACGGAAAGCAGAACCCACAGCAAAGAAACCAAAGCTCCAAAGCTTCATCCACAGAAACCCAAAGAACAAAAAGTCACAGGCCTCGTTTCTGTCTGACAGGTGATTTCTGGGAAATTTAAAGCCGTTGCACCGCAGCAAAGAATTTCAAACAACAAAAACATCGATCAATCAATAAAAAAAAGGCTTTAAAATTACAGTAATGAGACAATAAAATCATTTCAGCCCTGCTCTGGTATTTATGTAACCATTATTGCTCTTCTTTGTGTTACAACACAGTCAGGCAGTCACATGATAATCCCAAACACATGTCTTCTCAAACTTCTGGCAGCAAAGTGTCAGTGATGGAGTTTGATTTCTGACCAAGATAGCGAAAACAAAAAAAAAAAAAATTTGAGCTTCATTTTGCTTGGATTACATGAGAGCTCGCCGTTAAAAAGAGCCAAAAGGCTTTTTACGTGTTTGCTGAATTTATTTATCACAGATTATCTGAGAAAGGGAGG
Source organism: Kryptolebias brasiliensis (assembly GCA_028566095.1). Classification (NCBI taxonomy): domain Eukaryota; kingdom Metazoa; phylum Chordata; class Actinopteri; order Cyprinodontiformes; family Rivulidae; genus Kryptolebias; species Kryptolebias brasiliensis. The sequence goes on along the minus strand of JAOXNZ010000199.1, from coordinate 2,923,683 downwards.
CGAAGAGGAGCCAGAAGAACAAAAAAGGTTCTATATATGTCCACCCATCCCACCCGGTATTTCTGCTTCATTCATTTACTTTGTCTTTGTTTTCCCTCGTCCATAAGCTGCCGTGGAGGAGGGAAACGCTCCCCTTTATGCCACTCTGAGACGTTCTGTTGCCAACCATAATAATATTGCAGGACGGACTCACTGAGAGGCAGACGAACGTATAAATACTTCCAGATTACTGGAACGGTTCGAGGAAGAGGAATGGATGGCTGGAGGTGGAGGACAGACGGGCCGAGGCGTTCCAGAGGGCAAAGTATGGATGGATGAAAGAAAAATAAGAGATTAAATGAACTCAAAGTGATATACCAAAAGAAAATAAGAGCTTGTTTTTCTAACTTTTATAATTACATTTTATGTGAAAACAGAACTGAATGTAGTTTAGTATTTTTAGATGTATCCATATGGTTCAAACTGGGGAAAAGGTCTTTTTTTTTAAAAAAAAAAGGGTTCGTTTAGAGAGCTGAAAACTTCCCATTTAACGTTAAATTTAGTGGAGATGTTCGCAGCTGTTCATCATAAATCTCTAATGCCTTTTCTTAAATCACCAAAGCCAAAGGCAGTTTGTCAAAACAGCACGGCGGAAAGTCACAACATGGAGGGAAAGCTCAACAGGAAATCCAGTTATCGGAGTTTGGAAGATTTGAAGATATGTGATCCGTGTCGGCAGAAGAAACTCCGGCTGCAGAAAACCTGAAAATATTTATATTTGCTGTGATTCAGATAAACTGAGTCCATAAAGACACTAAAACGGCAAATAATAATCTTCATAATCTACCTTTAAATTGAAGTTTTGCAACATGTATGTCTTCAGAAATATTACTTCTAAAATTGTTTTTTCTTTGCTGGGAAATCCCTTCGTATAACGTTTGGTGTCACTGGTTATTTCCTGACGGCGTCTCATCTCAACAATTAAAACTTTATCTGTCGTAGAAAGCTCTCTGACTCTGAAGAAACGGAGTTTCATTCTGACTGGATTGACGAGCTAATGGCTAGTCTGAGCGGTTCTAAGATCAAAGTGGATTTCTGCCATCTTTAAACAGCCGCTCATAAGAACGCCGTCTTATCAATCGTTACACCATTTTCAATTTTGGAGTACACAGGCGGTGGCACAGCGGCGTAGTGGTTAGAATGTTGCCTCCCAGCAAGAAGGTTGCAGGTTTGCATCCCGGCCTGGGGCCTTTCTGGGTGGAGTTTACATGTTCTCCCTGTG
>JAOXNZ010000199.1:2848666-2859719 GCA_028566095.1 Kryptolebias brasiliensis | reverse complement strand
GTCCAGGGTGTCCCCCGCCTCTCGCACAGTGACTGCTGGAGATAGGCACCAGCTCCCCGCGACCCGGAATGGAGAAGTGGTTAAAGAAAATGGATGGATGAATATTTAGATAAAATTGAATTATGTAAATCTGGTTGTAAACAAGCAATGTTTTTGAACATTTTTGTGCAAAACTGCTTAAAACTCACTAAAAGCCCCCAACAGAAACATGTTCCCAAAGCTTTGTCTTCTGGTCACTACAGTACATTATCACCCTCAGATCTGGGTAATCTGATCACAAGTGGACAAGCTCTAAGACCCTGTCCACCTTACGGTGTCCATTTTCTATTCTTAATTTAAAAAAAAAAAAAAATCCAATGTGCTTCATAACAAAAGCCAAGATAAATAAACATGACAAATAAAAAAGACAGAAAACTGAATAAATAAGGAAATACAAAACTCTGCTATTGGGAGTTGGTGAAGGAATGAAAAAGTAAATTTAATGTTTGACCGCAACAAAGTGGAGGTAGAAACATATTAGTTATTAGAGCTGCTATAAAAAACATACTCTGCAGGGGGGGTGGTGCTAAATCTACTGCTGGGATAAATATGACACAGACTCACAGTGGAGCTGCTTTCTAATAGCCTCGCCAGTGCAACGGTCCTGTTATCTTAATGGGTAAATGTCCAGTTGGGCGACTGCCATGAACAGAATCAGCACACACACTTCAACACACCAAACCACGAACAACATGACAAACAAGCAAGCTCTGGAAATACACACTTCACAGACCTGCACAACCTAACAATCCCTGTAAAACGTTCTGCTCGCCCTAATTGGCAGAAGCCTGCGATTGGCTGCTGGACGTCTGCCAGCGACCAGTGAGACGCCTCGGCCCGTTCCATCAGAACCGCGGCTCCTAAAACAGCAGGGCGGCAGAGTGTGTGTTCGGGTGTGTTTGGTCACCTTCGTTAACGGCAACAACACCCACTGACACAGACTCACATAACTGTACCGCACCACCGGCTGCATGATTGCAGTCCATAAAACCTGAAATTATTGAAGAATGTCAAATATCCTGTGTGTTTGTGTGCAACATGTGTTAGACCAATAACTCACAGCAGGAGGTTCAAAACCACACAATGGTCCTTCTAGTAAATACTGCCGTTATAGACTTTAAAATGTTTGAAAAACTTTCAGAACAGCAGACATACTGTTTAACAGCAACATATATTCCAAATTATGAGTAGTAACAATTATTTCAGAGTTTAACTTTAAAATCTCAAATATTTGCAATATTTCTTTGTTAAATCTAAACTACTTTTATTCTTAAACGTTCAAGTCAAAAGTAAAGCCATCAAACAATGTTGTAGCCCAGTTTTATCATCATCAGCTGCTGACATGTTTGCCTTTGTTTAAATACAATTAAAAATTGCACAAAATATTTACTTCAAAGTCTTTGTGTCACGAATTAGATTTAGAAACTGTTTTCTTTCCAATGTTTGACTCTGTGTAAGTAAGCCTGTAAATGAGTAGTGTCTAAGATAGCACGTAAATGTGAAATTGTTATTATTGGGTTGACTAATTTGGATCATACAGTATCTTAGTTTGTAACTGGATTATGACTTTATGGCTTGTTTAAACACAAATATTTTGTTTAGCTGTCAGGAGGCAAACAGATGGGGCCTAAATGACAATTAGTTTGATGTTTAACACTTAGCTGGACTCTGAGTGCCTCTTAGTTTGATGCTAGGAATATATAACATATAAATGACCATTAGCTTCACCCTGTTTAGCACATCTGAATAGACATTAGCTGTAAGCTTGACTCTGAACGACTGTTAGCTTGACACTGTGTAGCCATTAGCTTAGCTTTGAATAAAAATTAGCTTGACACAGCTGTTAGCTTGGCTCTGAACAACTGTTAGCTTGACGGTGTGTAGCCATTAGCTTAGCTTTGAATAAACATTAGCTTGACACAGCTGTTAGCTTGGCTCTGAACAACTTTTAGCTTGACGCTGTAGCTGTTAGCTGAAAAAAACACTACAGCTGTTCTATAAAATTTTTTTTTTTTGACTTGTTAGATGAATGGGTGAAAAAGTTAATAAAATTTTTTTGAGAAAGAAACACAACACCGTTATTTGAACACATTTAAAAATTAAAGCATGATGGAAATCGGACTGCATGTGGAAAATACAAGCTAATACACTCCTGTCGCACATAAATACATACACCAAGTAGGTCAGGAGATTACAGTAGACTATTAGGTGGAACAGATTGAAAGTTGAGTGGAAACTGAGCAAAACTGTGATACAGAATTAGTATTAATGTATGGCTCTATTGTAGCAGACGCCTTTGAACATGCAAACACGTGTACTGTAAGTGTCATTAACAAGCAGAAACGCACACCCAGATGCAAAACAGATTAAAGGTTGAGTGTGCAACTCTGAAACAAGCTGGTTAAAATGGATTTATTTCATAAAATCTAATAATCGCAGCAATAAAAACATATTGGAATAAAGTTGTTGGCCGTTTCCCCTCTCTGACGTCTGAACCTTCAGTTTCCCTGCTTCCATTTTCAGAGGTGAGTGAAAGGATATGAGACTGAGTGTGGATTGTACAGTTTGGCATTAACTCCACGTTAGACTCGAATAAAAGGATTTAACCCAACAGGAAATTACATCATGACGCTGGCCGGCGTCCCGGTTATTTGATTGTTCATTCTGAGCAGCCACGAGTCAAAATGTTTAGTCTGCGCAGATTTAACTTTTATTATATCTGTAGAAGTGCTGGATTTAAAAATTACAAACAAAACAAAGCATTTAATTGAAAGATCAGGAGGGGAAAAAGAAGGAAAAATGAATGAAATTAGAGGTTTTGATCGGTAAAACAAAAAGAAAAGAATGAGAGACAAACGGTGGAAGGTTGTTTCGTTAAATTTTCTGTTCTTCACGAGGCTCTTCATCAATCTGCAGGGTTTTCTCTCGTTTCAGGACACACATACGGCAAAATTAACCACATCGTGAGTGGATAAAAACATTAAACCGAGGCTCGTCTCTCCTTGCTGGCACCGAGCGCGATCTCAAACCCAAACCTCAGAGAGTTATAGCCTCCCTGATCCTGAATATCCAAAACCACAACCTCACACGGGACATCGTACGCGTGCGTTCTGGGCATCAATTCAAATACAACCAGAGACAAGTTGAAGTGTTTTAGAAAAAAAATAAAAAATACATCTTTACCGCCAGTTGGTGGTCCTTCAGCTGCTGGAATCCAGTATCAGTGTGAGTTCAGATAGTGAAGCGTCAGGAAATGTTTAATACTTCAGGCCACAGAAGGTAGATGAGGGGGAAACTGGGAGCAGGGTGGTCCGCCGTCAGAGGAAGTACAGACAGGGGAAATAAAACCGTTCAAAAAATGAAGCTATAACGGACCGATCAGGACTGAAAGAATCACGGTGGGTAGATGCTGCTTTTTAGTTTATTCATTTTTCATGGTAATACTTCCCAGTTTAAACTTCATTTTGTTGTAGTTTAGGGTGGAGGTGTTGGATCAGGAGACTCTAAACTCACTGTGAAAATGAAAGCCTGTGAAGGCAGGTAATTCAAACAAAGTTCAAGTCAACAAGAAAAAAGGCCAAGCGTGACACGTACAACAGAATGTAGGGTTGAACCGGTGGAGAACATAAACTGGAAAGTTAATGACTGATGGAGAACAGGTGAGAGGCAATTAGTAAGAGAGACCAGGTGTGAAACACAAACAAGGAAGATCAGGTTTTTAAAATTAAGCCAAACAAGCCATAAAAAGTAAAAAAAAAGGGTAGATGGGGTATCTATATACATACAGTTAGACACCTCAAGGGTGGTCACTGTTGATTTTAAGGTGACGGGGTCAAAGGTCAAGCTCACAGCTAACCTTGTGTTCTAACTGTGCAACCATGTAACGGAGATAAGTTAAACTCCATAGCTGGACACCTCTTAGGTCAAGGGTGATCACCATTGATTTTAAAGTCATGGGGTCGAAGGTCACAGTTGACCTAGTGCTCTAACTCTAACAGTGTAATGTGGGAATGTCAAACTGCACAGCTGGACACCTCACGGGTCAAAGATGATCTCTGTTGATTTTAAGGTTCATGGGGTCAAAGGTCACAGGTAACCCCTTTGTTAAAACCTTGTCTCTGCTCCTAGTGTCCGGTTGTGTCCGTTGGTTTGTCTGTCTGTCGGCAAAGATCAGGTCAAAACTAAAGAGCAGATTTGGATGAAATGTTCAGGAAATGTTGGCGTTAAATTCTGGTGCTGATCCAGATCATGATCCGGATTTAACTATTCTTTAATCACGCTGTGGCCTCCATGGAGGTTGCTCTCTGAGTGCTTCTAGTTTGAACCTTGTTTTTGACTTGAACTGTGACTGAGACTCAGTGTTTCCTCAGAAGATTCACCAACACAAACGCTGCTGTTCCAACCAGAACGGGTTGAAACGCTGATGAGGATGTAATGAAGAATCCTTTCACCAACCAGAACTGCAAACGAGACTGAACAATGAGCTGCATTAACAAATGCTCTGTAAGCACTTAGATTTATAGAGCAATCAGCACAGTACGATACTGACTTTACTATCTATTGTTTCTCCCTAATACACTGAGGGAGATTGTGCAACTGTGACCACCAGAAAGCACAGCAAACACACAAATAAAGGGCAGAAATACAAAAAAAGGTGTGAGTTATAAGTGTGTAAACAGGGCACAATTATAAACACACCCAAAAACACATATGAGGAAAAAGAAAAAATGCTAAATGTTCAGTTTTCTTGATTGTAAACCAATAAAAATAACAGGTCGCAGAGATGAACTGCAACAAACACAAAGACCAGATCTCTGATCGCCACCAGCGTTTAAACCCAAACACCCGCTTCGTTTCAGTTCAGCGCTTTTTTACCACCGGCCTCAGAGGTTGTTAAGTGCTGCTTTTCACGAGCTACAAAACAAGAAACAGCAGTTTTAACGGCCTGAAAGTGTATTAATGGTGATGCTAATTTGTAATTGCAGCGTCCCAATGCTTCAGTAAAACCTCAGCCTGCGTGGGAGAGGCCATGAAGGCAACACAAACAACAACGGCTCGGCTGAACAAAGACCGCATTGTTTCACCGGCAGGACGAAGTTACGGCTGCACTCCGGACAGTAAAGCTGAGGCTTCGAATAATTAACAAAATGTGTCAAACTGGGTGTTTCTGGGTCCTGTTTGGTGTCTCTGTGGCGTGACCACCGTCCCGTCCGGTAAAGGGAACGGACCGGCGGTTCGTACGGTGATTGTTCACCTGCAGGTCAAAGGTAACCTCACAGATCCATAAAGACTGACCTTCTTCTAACTGTTCATCACGTCAGAGTAAGTCTCACGCTCCTCTTCCTCATCCAGATCAAAGTGCTCTCCTAACTTTGGGCTCCATGTTTCACCTCGGCTGAAAGTCTCAGATTGTTTAAAAAGGTTAAAAGGGCATTTCCTGCTTCTTCTTGAGGGTCATGGACATCCCTGTTGTTTGTATCCCAAAGCTTTAAGTCAGTTTCATAATATAGAAAGGAAATGAAGAAGTATTTATTACAAAAATCCTTACGCATTAACTGTAAGAACTGTGATGATGGTGGTTTGAAGAACAGAGCTTGTTGAGAACAGGAGAGATTTTAGCCTTTTAAAAACTTAAGGGAAAAATGCTCACAGTCCCTAAAAATGAGAATTTTTACTTTTTTGGAAGCATTTTTCAAGATTCTGAGACTGAAACGAGTGATTAATGAAAAACCTGAACTGCAAAACTCAAAACCTTTAAATTAACGTCACAAAGTGAAACGTTTGGCTGTTCATCACAAAGAAAAGCTGTTTTAAAGTTGGACTGTGGAACATTAGAACCTTTTCTCTGTGCTGCTTAGAAGCTCTTCCATTAAAATTTATATGTTTATTTATTTATTTACTTACTTAGATTAGCTTTACTTCGCCTCGTAAAATGGCTGTTTGCTGAAAATGTTAATAACTCGTAACAATAAGTTGTACCACGGATGAAAAACGAGTTTTTGGATAATTTTTAGCCGAGCTGAGAACGTTTTCTCTGCATTTCGATGTTATTGCAGATGGCTCGCCACCTAGTGGCCGGACGGGAGTATTTCAGAGTTTTTGGTAAAATTATGTGAATTAAAAAAAAAATGTATGAAAACTGAAAAGATATCCATTTAAAAAGAAAAAACCCGTAGTTGTGTTGATGGGGCCTGAGTTTGGGAAACCAGGGAGACATTTTCAAGGCAAGTTAAGCTAACGGCTAACCAGACCGAAGCCTATTCCACTGTAAATTCCACCCGTTTAACACTTTAAACTAGCTGTTCAGATGATTATTATAATGGTTATTTTCACTCTTTGTCACATTTTGAGACAGTTGTTCAATCCTTCACCATTTTCTCAACATAATGTTTGTGTTGCTACGCTAACTGCCTCCTCCGACAGCTAAACTAGCCGACTGCTAATCAGCTAAGTTTGACTTGGAGTCAATTCTGTCTCGCTAACCAACAGGTCCTCCTCTGTTTTTCAGCTTGTACTTCTTGTCAGCTTCTCACAAAAAGTTTTACCGTCTCTGGTTGTGGTTTTTGGGATCAGACGAGCTGAACTGTGAGTCACGGCAAATTAGCAGCAAGATAATTAGTGTTTACAGAGTTCTGTGTAGCAAGAAGAATGTTCTTCACTAAATCCTGACAATGAAAAGTTATGAAATGTAAAAATACTTGTAATAAACCAACAAGAAGTGTTGAAATCCGAAGATGAGCTTCGTATAATTATTAGCTTTGTTCGCTGCTTAGCGTTAGCATGAAACCTGAAGGTGGCAGCATCAAGTCTGGTTTGGTTTTTATTTTTCCTTCAAACAGCTGCTCAGATCAGAGGATCTGAGATGAACCGAAGGATGAGGTCAACAGCCGACCACCGTCTCTTCAGGGTGACGAAACCTCCCAACAATCCGGTGATCGGCGTGTTGTTAAATTATACAGCTTTTTCCACTGAGCTGTTCAGCTGCATTCCTCACTGCTGGTTAACACAGCGACTAATGAGGAGCGCGGCGTGTAAAATGACTTTATGACTGGCAGAAAAAAACAAAAAAAACACAAAACAAACAACCGCAGAGGAACGGTGAAGCCGACGGTAACGTCTTACCGCTCAGAAACACGAATCAAGAATCAGTTTTTTAAAGATTTCAGCTGTTTGCAGCAACTTGCGCTTGTGGAGGACGGTTCAAACTGCAATAAAATAAAATAAAATAAAAAAAATGGTAGGAATTTTTATTTTGCTCATTGGTTTCCTAATCAAACATCTCATCAACCACTGGATCAATAAATCTGCAGCTGATTAACCTGATTCAAGATGGCCGCCACACCAGTCGGCTTGACCAAACACAGAAATGCCTTTAACTGGATCAGTTTTACAGATGTTGTCCTTGGATTTGGTGTGGTAGTAGCTGAGAGTCATCTGAAGCTGGGATTCAAGGTTCCGGGCGGCGGCGTCTCCTTAAAGAAATACCAACTCAAAGGAGCAAAAGCAACAAGCGGGTTAGAAATGTAGTCTAAAACCAGATGAAAGAACCCTTAAAGTAGACCAGTGGAGTCCAGTCCTGGTCCTGGAGGACATCCGTCCTGCCTGTTTTAGGCGTTTCTCTGCCTGAAGACCTGCTGAAGAGAAACATCTAAAACCTGCAGGATGATGGTCCTCCTGGACCAGGACCGGACACCATGATGGCCTCCTGAGTCCTGCAGAGTCTGACGTGAAGCTTTTGGGGTTTTCTCTGCGCGGTCTGAACTCGGGTGAAGATCGTCCTGAATGTTGACATCTTATAAATAAAATCAGATCGTTGTGTTGACACGTCTGGTTGCTCTGGAGCAGCGAAGTGACTGAACTCTGCTGCTCAGTTAATCGGGTGGAGGGACACCTGGACACCTTAGGTCAAAGGTGATCACCATTGATTTCAAGGCCGTGGGGTCAAAGGTCACAGTTGAACTCTGGGTCTGAACGGAGGCAGCTGAGGTGGCTTTGTTCCCCCACATGTTGCTTGTTGTTGTCGAGGCAGGAATTTGCACTCTGGACGGCCTCAGAACATCTGTACACATGCAGGCTGACATCACGTGTCCGCCGCAGCGACTGTAAGCTGATATCAGCCGAAGTTCGGCTGACTCGCAGGAACACACGGGGCTGCGTTGCTTTTACCAGCTACGAGCTGTTTGATGCTCGCAGCTTTACTGGCGATAATGAAACAACCGGAGTCCCGTTTCCGAGTCTCCCCCTCCGGCCATTTTCCACCACGTCTGGTGAAGCAGGTGACCTTTGACCCCCAGCATGTTCAAAGTGTGAAAACGCAGCTCTGAGCTCTGGCTGCCGATGAAAGAGTCTGAAGTTTAGTTCATCAGTGATTAACATAACTTAGAGATGAAGAGGAGGGGGAGGAGGATGAAGAGGAGGAGGGGGAGGATGAAGGGGAGGGGGATGATCAGGAGGAGGAGGGGGAGGATGATGAGGAGGGGGAGGATGAAGAGGAGGAGGGGAAGGATGAGGAGGATGAGGAGAGGGATGAGGAGGAGGGGGAGGATGAAGAGGAGGGGGAGAATGATGAGGAGGGGGAGGATGATGAGGAGGAGGATGAAGAGGATGATGAGGAAGAGGAGGAAGAGGAAGAGGAGGGACGACAGCCCACCCACACTGCAGACACACACCACGCTGACCAGAACAGGGAGGAAGAGGAGAAGTTATGGGATGCAGAAGGATGAAGGGAGAGAAACGTAATAATTAAGGTCAGGAGCGTTTTCAGCCGACGCCGCAGGTTTGTACGGAGGTCAGTGAACTCACCGTCAGCTTCACACAACAGTCTGATCACATTTATCTGAAAAAACTTTATTCAAACATCTTGAAGCGTCGTTTAATGGAGGCAGAACCAAAACTACTCATCAGTCCACCAAATCCAAAATGATCGGACCTCCTTCAGCAGAACCAGAACCAGAACCAGGTTCACCAACAAATAAAACAAAAAGGTACAATTTAAAGAAATAAGCCGTCTAGTTTGTAAAAACAAGGAAAAGCTCCTCTTGTAGAAGCTTTAAATCTGCAGGTTGATTTCACAGATTTCGGTTCTTCACTCTGACCCGACTCCAGCTCCGTCCAGCCCGGTCTTGGCCGAGCTCAGACTAGCTGTTAGCTCATTAACCCGGTCAGAAGTCAACTCCATTTCCCCCTAAACTGAGGTCAACAGGTAAGATATTAACTTTGTAAGCTTTCCAAAGAACCTCATTTTTAAAAGATCTGAACCACAACTTGCTGCCAGGGACCGGACCTCCACGGTCCTCCTCTCAGGCCCACGAGGCTCCACCACCAGGCCCGGCTCCGGGGGACGGGTCCTGATGCCGCTCATCCATCGAGGCGTTTGAAGGGAGAGCAGCTCGGAGTCGAGCCGCTGCTCCTCCTCATCGAAAGGAGTCGGCTGAGGTGGTTCATCATCGGGACGCCTCCCTTTGGAGGTTTTCCGGGCACGTCCCACTGGGAAGAGACCTCCGGAACACGTTGGGATCCACCTGGAGGAGCTGAAGAGCGAGGTCTGAGTTTCCCTCCTCCACCCGACCACAGATGAGCGGTGGAAGGTGGAGATGGACTTTAGGACTCTTTCAATCATCATCACATTATTTTTATCTTGGTTTTTGATGCATTAAACAAGTTCTTGATTCGATGGTTCGAAGGTTTATCCAGGTTCATTTACAGCCTTTAAAAACACCAATAATTTCTATAAACTTCTATTTGAAAAGTGTTTTTTTTTTATATATGATGATGTTAAATAAGAGACAGTGGAGGAATCAGTGAAAGGTTTGTTTTTATTGATGACAGCTGCAGGTTTGAGCTCAGAATCGCGTCACGTTCTCTAAACTTTTACAGCAAACATTTGTCTAAAATCAAAACTTCATTTCCACAAATTCACAAAGTCTGAACGAGTTCCTGCGGAGAGGATTTTATTCTGACGGCTCCGAACGTTTAAACGTTCCTGCAGGTCGAGGCTGAAGGCACGATGCGTTCACTGACCGGAATAAAAATCAGGCAAAATCGGCTGCAGAGGCTTCTGGAAACGTCCAGTGATCCCAGCAGGATTGTCAGAATAAATCTTTGTATTCAAGCAGCTTTAAGGTTTTTCAGGTTTAAAAAGCAGCTAAATAATCTGAAAAATAAAAGAATCAAGCGTGAAACAATCTGTTTAGATCAGCGCAGAAACAAAAATAAAATATCTGCTGCATTTTTGGTTCTTAATGTTTATTTCTAAACATTTTTTATTTATTTACATGATGAACGACTTTTGGAACATTTAACAATCCTGATTTTCAGACCGTTTTAGTTTTGTTACCTGAATAAACTTCTGAGTTTGTTGAAATAAAAAATCTACTTTTCACTTAAACCAGAACAAACTGAGCTTCTGTTTCAAACAGATAAATCAGAATTTTTCTGTTTTTATTTTTAAAATCAGATGATTTTAATAAACTGAGTTTATTTCAGGTTCTGATAAAAAAAACTGAACGAGAACAAAACTATGATTTAACCTGGAGGAGGAAGACGAGGAGGAAGAAGAGGAGGAGGAGGAGAGGAAGAGGCAGAAGGAAGAGGAGAGGAAGGGACAGGAGGAAGAGGAGACAGGAGGAGGATGAGGAGAGGGGAGGAGGAGAGGAAGAAGAGACAGGAGGAAGAGGAGAGGAAGACAAGGAGGAAGAGAAAGGAGGAAGAGGAGGAGGAGACAGGAGGAGGAGAGGAAGATGAGGAGGAAGAGTCAGGAGAAAGAGGAGAGGAAGAAGAAGAGAGGAGGAGGAGGATGAGAAGAGGGGAGGAAGAGGAGACAGGAGACAAAAGGAGGAAGAGGCAGAAGGAGGAGGAAGAGGAAGAGGAGCCTCTGAGATTAAAACTAAACTGTAAAATAAATCTTTTAATTTATTGAAAATATAATAAATTGTTCAGATAAAAAGTGAAACATTTAAACAAACTAACTTTAACTGTTTGGACCATCTGGAACCTGATATGAATATTTATAATA
>JAOXNZ010000199.1:2829479-2841238 GCA_028566095.1 Kryptolebias brasiliensis | reverse complement strand
TCTCTTCAAACTATTATCTGGTTAAAAGCGTTGGACTTAATATGGTTCCTAAAACACTTGATTGGAAATGATTTATACGGCAACAATTCACTCATTTCTGAAGTAAAATCAACGATTATTTTGAACGGCTCCAATTATTAGTTGTAAAATTATAGACTTTTGAGTTGATGGTTGAAGAAGTGAACTCGAACCAGATTAATCCACAGTGAAAATTTGCTAAGCAAAAAGTCCAACTTGAGATTCCATTTCAGTGAAATAGTTTTGATTTATAGATTCATTTTGTACGTTTGGGTCATAAACTCCGTGACGAACGAATCGGCTCCGTTCATCACGGAGTTCTGGCCTCAGAAACCCGACTTTTGGCTCCGGCGCCGTTCCTGAATCAAAGCTTTTTCGTTTAAAACTCCCTCTTGTCTTTTCAGCTGCTCGCTGATTGAATATGCCGCTGCGCGCGAGCGAGCGAGCGGGCGCCGCCGTAAAACATGTCGGCTGCGAGCAGCTAAAGAGGCTCGGCCGCGAGCCGAGGAGAGCAGCTGACAGGAGAGCTGTTTTTCCAGCGTTCAGCGGGATGTTGTTTTAGCTCCTCGCTGCATGTTTTTGTTGAGTCTCAGGGATTCGGCAGCATCCACTCCTCCTTGTGGAAACGTCACATCATTATTTTTGTTAATCGCGGCCCTCGGAGGATTCGGCGGCGGGGGAGGACCCCCCCTCAGAAACCTCTGCTGACTCAGCGCTCCGTCCACAAGTGAAATTACCTTTAAATCACAAAATGATGTTCGGATCTTTAGAGTGGGGCTCTGGGGAAAGGTTATGTGCAGTCAATATCTTACCTGTTGTAGAAAGACCTCAGCTTGGAGAAACAGTTCAGTTTCGACTGAACTGATGAGCTAACGGCTAGTCTGAGCAGGTCCAAAACCAAAGTAGGTTGCTGCTGTTTTAGATACAATCATTTAGATCAGGGGTCCTCAAGCACCGGCCCAAGGACCAGTACTGGTCCATGGATCATGTGGTACCGGGCCGCACATAAAAAATACTTACTTTTATTTAAAATGATCTTCCTAATTTATGTTTAAATCAAAGTTTCTAACAGGTATGTATCAGAAATAATCTCTTTAATTTCTTTTGAAACTGACTATTTTTCTCTCCCGGCTGCCATAGAACTGGGAAATCCCTTCATATAATGTTTGGTGCTATTGTGATGCTTGTGGATTCCCCCTTTTTTAAATACGGGGCTGGAATTCATGACGACGTCACTCCAGACCAATAAAAGTAGTTTTTTTTTTTTTTAAACCAACACTCTCGTAAACAAAACCAGCTTGTTGTCAGGAGATAAATCATTAAAGTCCAACAAACTACAAATCGTTTTGAAGTCGTGACTCATTTTGCTGCCCAGATTTTACCCATAAAACAGCTGAACTAATGGCTGTTATTTGTCACTAGTTAGCCGGTGTAGGACTACCCTCAGTAACTACCCTGCCTTACAGTAATTATGGCGCTCTAGAGAGCGATGACCCCTGGTAGAATCAACTGTATTAAACTGGCATTTCCAAAAAAAAATAAAAATGAAGTAACATCACTTTCTTTAAAGCGCATTTCTGATGAGTTTAACAACTAAAACCATTGGGCTTCTTGGCTGAGTTGAAGTTCTTTCCTCTGATATTTATGGTTTGCTGTCGTACTGGTATTAACACCTCTTAGCACCTACCAAGATGGTGGCACAAATTTGCGACTTGTTAGGAAACCAAGCCTTTTTCTCTGGACTGTTGTACCAAAGTAAGAAGAAGTGCCGACGGCTTCTTTGACAGGAAGTCTACCTTTTTGTCGACAACACACAGCTGCTCTGCTGGTAAATAGTGGAAAGGAAACAGGAATCTGTAGTTGAAGTTTCCCTCTCCGCCCAAAGAGCGGTAGTGGACGTCCGTCTTCTGCTTGTTGTGCTCGTGTCCGTCCAGCCAGCTGGGAGACACAAACAGTTGGGTTTTCAGAAAGCAGATGGTCTCAGACAGGAAGCAGAAGAGAGACAACCGTCTCCGCCTCTCACCCTTTGATGTAGATGTCGCTCATCTTCTCCCCGCTGATGCTGACGTCGTCCAGGAGGACGTCACTGGTGTTCCAGATGATGCAGCGCAGGAAGAACCTGAAGAAAAACAGATGCTGATGGACCGACACTGAAGACGGGCAAAAACTGGGTTAACTGGCCGTTCGATTAGAGCTCCATCAGCTACAGGAAATGATAACAGATGGATCAAAAATGGACTGAATGATTGATCCATAAATTAGATCGGCCCATTGGTGAGACTGCTGTCAGAGCCACTATAAAAAAGGAAGATTTCTTATTAATATTATTTTTTTCCCCCAACTGCTTTAACAAAGAAACACGGTTTAAACACCAAACTGAGCGGCTCATCAGTTGGAGTTTATCTCATGTTCATGTTGATGTTTAGGAAATAATTTACAATTTCTTGGGAAAAAAACTTTGCTGTGGTAGTAGCTGAGAGTCATCCTCTGAATGCTAACACGTCTTTATTTAAACATTTGGCATGAAAGGAACGCTACATTTCACTTTTACATCAAAACTTAGTAAATTTAGCCCATTTCTTTTACACAGTAAGTGTCTTTAAGCCGTCAGATTTACCGTTTCAGCAGCAGGAGCCTCTAAAAGACAAGAAAACTCTCAGATGATCCACAGATTTAACAGAAAATGGCTTCAGAAAATCATCAGAAGACCTTTTACACCAGGACATCGATGTGTCCTGCAGGGCTCACAGTTGTAAAAAGGTCAATGGCAGCAGTTTGAGACAAAACTTTGGTCAACTTCTCAGATAAAAGGGTGCAACTGGCCTCGCAATCTTATCAAAGATCCCTTGGTAAACTGGACAGATACAGTTCCAGTTTACAGCAGCAGAGTAGATCTGTGAGAATGTGCGTTCGTACTTCTTAGCCTTGCGTGGCGTGACGTTGAACGGAGGTCCAGGCGGTCCCAGAGACTTGGGGAAGAGGTCCACCCACATCATCACACGGCCCTGACCAGAAAATCAAAGAAACAGAAACAAAAAGAAGCTGTAAAACGACTAAAATGTCCAGAAAAGGATGGAGGTGTGTGTTTGTGTGTTACCTGCTCGATGTCGGGCTGCAGTGGGCTGTAAAGCGGTCTGGTTTCTACGTGTTCTGGGACCAGACCCATTTTCCTTAAGATGTGAAGGGACAGTCGCTCCTTAATGGGCCCGAGGTAACGTTTGGATACATGTTTGTCTTCTGAAAACACACAGTTCGGGGTTTAAACGGAGGTCGTGGAGCTCTTTAAATAGCTGTTCAGGTTCTCCGAGCGGAGAATGGAAATATGTGGGAGGACAGCGGTCCACTCAGGACTAATTCATTCTTCACACACCAACACACCTCGCCGTTCGTCGGTCTCTGTATCACGGCCCGAGGAGGAAACTCTGCGCTGCGTCCAAGAAAAATTCAAACACGAAGGGTTTGGGCTAAAGTCAGGAGTTTATGACCGAGAAGTCCGAGTCATCTGAGACGGGAGAGGACGGAAAGACTGAAGAGGTAAAGAGGGTGAGGTGTGAGGAAGAGGAGAGGAAACCAAACCAAATTAAAGGCCTAGGAGTCCTCGAGGGAATGCATATCGCCCGCTGCCTTCAGTTTTAAACTAAGATCATCTTATGATGACGGGACGGAGTTACAGCCATTTTGGTCACATCTAACAAAATGTGTCAGTTCTCAAAGTATGTGCTGAGGATGACTCTCAGCTACTACCACACCAAACTTTAGATCAATATCTGTAAATCTGACTAAGGCATACCCATTTTTGTGATGGCAGATGTTGATAAGCTGCAGCGGCCATCTTGAATTGGGCTGACTCCAAATGTTAATCAGTTGCAGACCTACAGCCAACGATCAGTTTCTGAAGGTTTCATTAAACTCCGCCCACTGGTTCATGAGATATTTTGCTAACAGACAAACAGGGCTGACTTCAACAGTTATTGCCAAGATTTTCAGCTAAGATGTCGCTCAATTTACTCTGTTCAAAGTATGTGTTGGGTTCAATGATCAGCTTCTATCAAACCACCAAACTTTAGCTCAATATCTGTAAAACTGACTGAGTTACAGCCATGTTTGTGTTGTCTGAGGTTAGTTGGCTGTGGCGGCCATTTTGAATTGGGTTGACTCTAAAACCTCATCAGTTGTAGATGTACGTCCAGTTATTACCTTCTGACAGTTTCATTAAAATTTGGCCAGTGCTTCATGAGATATTACAGCCAGAGCCGACTCCAAAGGTTCCTGCACAATATGAAGCCCTCAGACTGCAGGTTATGGATCACTCTCAGCTACTACCACACCAACCTTCAGCTCAACATCTGGAAAACTGAGTTACAGCCACCAGATTAAGCAAACAGAATTTTAGAGTTGAAAGCTAAACTAAAACATGGAAAAGGGAAGAGGAGAAACCAAAGATGAGGCAGTTTTACAGCAGGGTAACGGGTGGCGGGCTGACGCACCGTAACCGTGGTAACTGTGGAAAGAGGTTGTGGCGTCGCTCCTCGCTAACCGAGAGACGACCACCATGTTGATGTTGGCGAACACACACACACGTGTATAACTGCGCCATAAATCACCACAACGACAAGCACGACCTCGCATCGCCGCAAAACGCACGTGAACGAACCCTGAGTATTTAGCTCGCCGCTCCGCTGCTCAGGTGGTCCCGCCGTCCCAAACCTCCTCCAATAAGTGATGAGGGAAACAAAGAGAGCGAGGAGGAAAAGATGGATGACGATCAGGGCTGGAAGGACCGAAGATTAAAACAAACAATCTGCAATTATTGTTTTCTGAAAACCATCGGTGGATTTCAGGTTCATTCATCAGTTGGGATGAATCTTTTTCTTCAGAATATCTCCGTGGTGATCAGGTTTGGAGTGTGTGACGGTTATTTATGGTTTTCCTGGTTGTAGTTTTTACCGTACGGTTCTGATCCTGCATGCTTTGTGCTATTTTAGCCGTTCGTATAAAGAAATGTTCCACTCCATCAGGAGGTGGGTGCTGTGAAACACGTGGAAAACTTTCTTCTTTTTGAAATCTGCTTCAGCAAACTGCCTCTGTTTGTTTTCTTATGCTACTTTTAGCTTTTAGCAACTATTCTGCTAGTTTTAGTTTTTAGCTATTGTTCTGCTTTTTTAGCTAACGCTAAATGGAGCATTCGGTAAATTAGCGATTTTTCTAACTTTAGTTCCTGCTTTGCTAATCTGAACTAGCCCAGTGTTTTGCTAATTTTTAGCTATTTTTATGCTAATTTTTCACTTCTAGCTATTGTTCTGCCCATTTTAAACTCTGTTTAAAATTATATTATAATATATCTTATGGTATCATGTTTTATTGTTAGTATAATATTTATATTGTGTTGTTCTGTATTTATTTTACAAAACTGAGCAAAACTACAGAGGAATAGGAA
Organism: Kryptolebias brasiliensis; assembly: GCA_028566095.1. Classification (NCBI taxonomy): domain Eukaryota; kingdom Metazoa; phylum Chordata; class Actinopteri; order Cyprinodontiformes; family Rivulidae; genus Kryptolebias; species Kryptolebias brasiliensis. The sequence goes on along the minus strand of JAOXNZ010000199.1, from coordinate 2,835,783 downwards.
TATTCTACTGATGATGTCACAAACGAACTTTTGTACCATTTATGCATTTTATCGTATCTTTATTGCTTCTTATTGTAATGTTTGTTTTTTCTGTTTTGCACATGTATCATCTTGTATTCTGTTGTACAGCATCAGAGTGTATCTCATTGCATCTTGTATCATTTTACACTTTACTGTATTGTGTTGTAATATCTGTATTTTATTGTATTGTATTGTATTGTATTGTATTGTATTGTATTGTATTGTATTGTATTGTGTTCTGTTGTATTGACTTGCATCATATTACATTGTGTAGTGCTGTATGGTATCGTCACAAACTGGATCATTACAGAGTTCTGTTAGCGTTTTGGGCAGCAGCTCCTTCGGAACCCTTTTAAAATCTTCAGAAATCTGTGTAACGTGTTGTAATTTCACAATAAAGGCTCGAATCTTGTCTCATGGCAAAGTTTTACGTTGTCTTTTGTATATGTGTGCTTTCAGAGCATTTAATATAAAAACGTGGAAAGAAGAGACGCAAAAATCAAAAGCAGTGAACGATATAAGACGTAAAGCGATGGTAACGTCGACAGGAAGCAGTTTGGATGAAACAGGAAGTTACAAAGTTGAGAACATTAACATAAAGCTGTCAGAAGATCTCATCGGTGTTTTCCGAGTGATGAATGAAAGCAGAAGTATTTCGGCTTTCTGAGCGTCTGGGACTCACCCAGGTCTGCAGCCGTGTATCGCTGTCCTCTGAAGCGGACGGCGTCGTCTTCGTACACGGGTTTCCGCAGGTTTCGCCGCTCGCACAGTCTGCACAGCAGCTGCCTGGGCGTCAGCTGGTCTCTCCACTGGTTTAGCCCCGATCTAATAGAAGACGTTAAACCACCTGTGAGGCGGACCGGGCTTCGCCTGAACCTGCAGCTGAATCGGGCAGGTGTGGTCACTCACACGCAGTAGGTCTGCGGCAGGCCGCACAGGGCTCCGTATCTGGACAGGAAGCGGTTCTCCAGGTCGATCACGGTCTCTCCGATCTTCTCGTCTTTGGTGAGCATGTCGTGGTCGTACAGCATGACCCGCAGGTCCTTCTCCAGAGGGAGGGAGCAGGTGAGCTCGAACATCCTGAGGACAAACAGGGGTAACGTCTGAAAACCTGCCGTGATTGGAGGAAGAAAATAATGCATAGATTTGCAAATCAAGCTCCGACTGCATATTTTGCAACGTAAACGGTAAATGGACTGTAATTATATAGCGCCTTTCTTGCCAACCAGGCCACTCGAAGCGTTTTCCAACACAAATGTCCTCATTTTCCCATCAACACACATTCATACAGCACTGAATCTTTACCAAGCTAACCTGAATAAATCCATCTATGGAGTCTAATCAGTGCTTTAAACTCCATTCATACACAGATGGGACACATTGGAGGCAGCGAAGGGTCCAGTGTCTCGCCCAGGGACACTTCGACATGTGACTCCTGCCAGGAATCGTACCTCCAACTCTCTCATTGGAGGACCGGCTCCAAACGTGAGTTTGGTTTAATGCAGCGACGTGTTTTGCTCTTTATGTTGAATAAACCCAAAATAAATATATATCAAAATGTGCAACTTGATTAAAAATAACTGGCTGTGACTTTTAGTAGAACTTATCATCTTAACTACTATTATGATCCTTTTAGCTACAGGTTTGCAAATTCTAGCATTTGTTTCACAAATTTTAACCAGTGCTTTACTCATTTTAGCTTATTTTCTGCTCATTTTAGCCTCTGCTCTGCTCAGTTTAGCTTTTTTTCTGCTCATTTTAGCCTCTGCTCTGCTCATTTTAGCTTATTTTCTGCTCATTTTAGCCTCTGTTCTGCTCATTTTAGCCTCTGCTCTGCTCATTTTAGCTTATTTTCTGCTAATTTTAGCTTATTTTCTGCTCATTTTAGCCTCTGTTCTTCTCATTTTAGCCTCTGCTCATTTTAGCTTATTTTCTGCTCATTTTAGCCTCTGTTCTGCTCATTTTAGCTTATTTTCTGCTCATTTTAGCCTCTGCTCTGCTCTTCAGATTTACGGCAGCCTTCAGAATATTTCGTTCTGATTCCTCCTGATCGGATCAGAAACTCAAACCTTGGATGGAGACTCTTTAAACTCGTCTCCCGGTGCCTTCAGAACCTTCCAGTTAACGGATCCAAGCTGCCATGGGTTGGATGCCAGCGCCCCCCACTGGACGGCAGAGGAAACAAAGATCCCACAGAGACCGGCGGAGGAGCACAAGATGAATCTGTCAGCCTGTTGAGCCCGATGTGATAAATGCAGTCATTAGGGCTCTTCGTTAAAACGCTTCATGTGTTCATGGAAAACATTGCTTCGGGTGTGAGTCACGTCTCCGGGCTGCGAACAGCTAACCCACCCACTGATGAACACATGAGGCGAGAACACGCCAGAGTTCAGAGGTCAGGTGGCAAAGCTTCACCTGACGCCAGTCCAGGAGTCAAAACATCAAAAATCAGGAGGGTGAATAAATTAGATTTTATGGTAGTTTTATTAGTTTTATCTGGTTAACAGCTAATTTGGTTTGAGTTATTTAGGACAGTGATGAGTTTTTAAGCTTCACAGCGTTTTGTTGGAGTAAATGTAAGAAAATAAAAAGTTAGTGCCTAAATGTTCCAGTTTTTGAGCTGGTTTTATCCACAGGTTGGGTTCAAAAGGCCTCAGTTGTCTTAAATGAAAACTGAAAATGACTTTAATGAGTTTTAGTTCAGAAAAAAGGAGGAATGAGATCCAGAAACTCCAGATTTTTAGCCTTTAGAGACCAGAGCGACAAAATGTCTGAACGTCGCTGTTTAACAAAATAAAACTTCCTGTTTCACTTCCTGCAGCGTCTTCACATCCATCAGCCGGACGTGTTGGGGATGACTCTCAGCTACTACCACACCACGTTCAGTTTCTGTAACAGTGACAGAGCCGCAGCCGTTTTTTGTATCGGCTAATTCTGATTAGCTGTGACGGCCATCTTGAATCGAATCCAAAGCTTAATCGGTCGCAGACGAGTTTCCCCAAAGCCCATCCAGTGATTCGTAGGATATTTTGCTGACAGGCAGACTGGGTTTACTTCAGAGGTTTAAATAAAGATCTGTTAGCAGCCGGGGTATACATTTCAGACGACTCCCAGCTACTACCACACTAAATCTTAAGCCAATATCTGTAAAAATGAATGATTTATAGGCGTTTTTGTGTTTCCTATGGTTGATTCATTGTGGCAGCCATCTTGAAACAAGTCAAAAGTTACTGATATTTTGCTAACAGACAGACGAGGTTTTATGATTCTAAAATGCAGCTCTCCTCACTGGGTCATGTGACCCATATGGTCACAATAAAATCAGAAACTGCCTATAAAACGATGGCGTCTAATCTCTGGTAATCAGTGAAGGATTTTCTATTATTTTAGGTTCTCCAAACTTCAAAGACCTACTGTGTCTACAACAGGTAAGATACTAATTGTTTCAGAATGTTTCCACTGATGGCCAGAACATCCCTTAAAAATGATTTGGGTTGGAGACAAAGCTGTACGTACTTTCCAAAGACGGGATCCAGAGTGCAGGGGATGTAGTTCTCGTGATCGTTGAGGGTCTTCTTTCCCAGAGTGATCTTCACGTAAGGGTCGCACTGAAAACAAACAACTCAGCTTCACCTTTCAGATCTGATTCAACACTTCAAGACAAATCTGTGGAAACAGATTCAGCCTGACTCAGGTGTGACCTTCGTACCTTCCCGTTGGCGTCTTTGGGCTGCAGGCCCTGAGCCTGGATGACGTAGACTCGAACCAAACAGTCCTCGGCGCCGTTGGGAGGAAGCTTCCTGAAGCGCCGGCAGGGAGCAGGAGCTGAGGGGTCATCGGGCGCAGCGTAGATCCTGAACGCCCCCTGGTCAACACAGAGAACGGGGGACTTTTAACGGGTCAAAGACTGGAGTTACCAGCATGGGACGGGTCCAGACGGGTCTGGTTTGCTTCACGGAACCAGGACCTTCTGTAACCAGGCTGCGTGGTGAAAACACCATCATCATCATGACGGGATGCATTTTAAAATATAATTAAACGCTTTGAAGGAATCCTTCAGTTGAACCTTTAAAGTGACGTTCTGAGTCTCATGGGACGTGTTGATCTCTCATATGCTTTGCATAAGTGTTGTGAATGACTCTCAGCTACTACCACCCCAAATTTTAGCTCAGAATTGGTAAGATTTACTAAAGTAGAGCTGTTTTAGTGTTGTATTAGCTGTGGCAGCCATCTTGAATCCGGTTGACACCAAAAGTTAAATCGGTCGTAGATGTAAATCCGGTGATTATTTTCTAAAAGCTTCATTAAAACTTCTCCGGTTGTTCATGAGATATTTTGCTAACAGACAGTCACAGGTTTTTAAAACAGATCTCACATGAGCAGTATGCCCTGGCAAAGACCCTCAGCTACTACCACACCAAATTTTAGCTCAATATCTATAAATTCAGCTGAGTTGGAGCCATTTTTTTTGTTCACTAAGGTTGCTTATCTGTGGCAGCCATCTTGAATGGGATTGACTCCAAGTATTAATCAGTCGTAGATCTTCATCCAATCGTTATTCAGCTCAATGGTCATTAAAATCTGTCCACTGGTTCATGAGAAATTGAACTTAAGCTACAGACAAATAAACACAATCATTGTTGACCTTTCACCTTTAGTCACACAACGATACGAGACAGAAAACGTAAATGAGGTAACATTTCAGATCAGACGAAGCGACGGGACACGACGGGACACGACGTGACGCAGCTGAACAAACCGGGCGAAGCAGAACCTGTCGAGGTAAAAAGACAAGGGAGACGTGAAGACTCAGCTTGTGGATTTTTTTTTAAACAATTTACCATGAAAGAAATGTTGAGCAGAACGTCCCAGGGATGAGACAGATCCAAGCAGTCGGAGCGCTGATTTGAACAGAGATTATCGGTCGGACACGACGACGCCACCATCGAACTGAACAGATATGAACCCATCAGGACAACTCTGCTCCACCTAACGAGGACGTCTCAGGGAGCCTTTCAGGATCTTATCAGTGAGTCAGACTTTACTGTACCTTGAACTCTCCGACCACTGACGGGTCGTCTCCTTCGCCCTGAGTCTTCCCTCTGAACAGCTTGAAGGTTTGGCAGAAATCAGAGAGACCTTCGAAGCCCTCGACCTTCTCCAACTCCCGGTCGTACACCTGAGGAGGAGAACAGGTTCTCCTTTTAGGAGGCAATGCTCAAAGAGAAAATATGAGTTTTAAAGAGGAGGAGGAGGATGAAATGAGAAAAGAAAAAGGCTTCAGTTAGAGATAAATGTTCTTCATATCCAAGAAGGTTCTAACAAACAAGAAGCAACTTTTCTTGATTTCCAGACAAAACCTGAGACAATAAAATGTAATGGATGTAAAACACGACACAAAAAGTCCAATCTGTTCAAACATCCGGTCGTGGAGTCAGTGTGGGCTGAACAACACGCTGTTCTGGGCAGAAACGTCTGCGTGTCAACAGAACCAGAAGCTCCAGTTCTTCTCATTAGTCATATTTGTTTGAGTCAGACACACAAGAGCCAAACACTGACAGACTGAACACACAAAATCTGACCTTTCTTTACAAGGAAGCCTCAGGAAAATGCTGGAAAAGTCAAATTTTTACAGAGAAAACTGGAAACAGATCCTGCATCAGATAAAGGATCACTGCACTGTTCTGTTTAAAAAAAAAAGGTTAAACGTGGACAGGTTAAGAGTTAGTATCTTACCTGTTGTAGATGGCTCTGTGAACAACTTCCGTTTGGACAAATAAAGTTTAATTCTGACCAGATTGACGAGCTAACGGCTAGTTTGAGCGAAACCAAGTCTAAAAGTGGATTATCACGGTCTTAAAATGACTTTAATTTCAAACATTTCGTTTCACATTCACCCTCTCATCAGTGTTGAATTTCACGGTTATACCAGCAGGAAGTCCACCAGGCCGCCCCAGCTATGCTACAGCTATGCTACAGCTAGCTGCGGCTATTTACACTAAAATAACTGCGTAGCGTGAAATTCATGGTGATGTAAAGTTTTGTTTTAAGACCAGTGGGTGGGAGTGGGTCCTTTCAGATCGTATCGACAAGGAAAAAAAACACTTAATGGACTAAATTCAAAGGCAGAATGTTGTTTTAAAATGACTATAAAGTAAAAAGTTTCACAGAAGTTCATTTAAACCTTTAAACTACCTGTAGTTTTACATCCATCCATTTTCTTTACCCGCTTCTCCATTCCGGGTCGCAGGCAGCCGGTGCCTATCTCCAGCAGTCACTGTGC
>JAOXNZ010000199.1:2794632-2808291 GCA_028566095.1 Kryptolebias brasiliensis | reverse complement strand
AGTAGCCGTTAGCTTTAGTCCCAGTAGCCGTTAGCTTTAATCCCAGTAGCCGTTAGCTTTAATCCCAGTAGCCGTTACCTTTAATCCCAGTAGCCGTTACCTTTAATCCCAGTAGCCGTTAGCCTTAATCCCAGTAGCCGTTAGCTTTAATCCCAGTAGCCGTTAGCTTTAATCCCAGTAGCCGTTAGCTTTAATCCCAGTAGCCGTTAGCTTTAGTCCCAGTAGCCGTTAGCTTTAATCCCAGTAGCTGTTAGCTTTAATCCCAGTAGCCGTTAGCGTTAGTCCCAGTAGCCGTTAGCTTTAGTCCCAGTAGCTGTTAGCTTTAGTCCCAGTAGCTGTTAGCTTTAGTCCCAGTAGCTGTTAGCTTCATTCCTTCATGAGAATTTCTGTCTGTTCCTCCAAACTGAGATTGATGCTGCAGGTAAGATACTGACTGCTCATAACTACAACAAAACCAACCTATTTTTAAGGCAGAGCTTAATGCAGAATCGATAATTTGCTTATTTTTTAATTAGCTTAGTGCTAAATTACAGGCTATCTAATGGCAATACATTACAGCAACAACAAAAACACACATTTGACTCCCTGAGCTCGCAGTAAATTGTGACTTTTCTGCATTGAGCACAAAAACAAAGCACATGGGAAGAGTTCCTCCTAGCGGTACCTCGATGGCCGTTCTTTGCAGAACAGGTTTGATTCCCTGAGGAACCATGAAGACGTTGGGCTCCCTCTGAGGTGGTGGGTAAGGAAGGTCCGACTCCTCCGGCTGTCGACAGGAGCGTAGGTCAGAGACGGGTCATTACAACAGAAACACACAAAACACAACGAGCCGTGCTGTTTACCGCCAAACCTGCGCTGGTGTTTGTTAGATTAACATGAAGAAATGTTAACCGACAAGCTTTAGCAGCAGCATATCACACATGATTGGTTACAAACACGCATATAACATTTGACTTTAAGATTAGCACAACGATGAGGTTATTTGTTGACATGAAGACATGAAACAGGATGACCACGGATGGATTTGATGTTCATGCAGATTGTACCCATTGCTGCTGCAGGTTTTCAGAGAGGAATCGTGGAAACGTCAACTGAGGAAGCATTAATGAGGAAAAACAAACAAAACGATAAAGAGAAGTAAAACAGGCAGAGAAAACTCACCACAAACTTTAATTATCAGACCCTTTTCTGTCTTTAAACAGGAAATTTTAATGCTACGTCGATTAAATTTAGAGCAAGGAGTAAAGATTTTAATCCATTGATTAGGAAATAATTTCAGTTCTGATGCAGTTTGTGTGTTTTTACCTCGTCTAGTGCGTGGGTTGAACTGACGAAGTCTCCCTGTAGGTGAGATGAGTTGGTTTAATGGTTAAAAATATTCAAAAACCAACAACAAAGATGTAAACAGAGAGAGAAATTACAGCAAGGGCAATGTTTTAAAGACAATCTGACCTCTAGTCCTGGAAGGTGGTGAACCGACGGCTGTGGAGACAAAATAAGATAAATTACTGCATGAAATGAGAGAAAAAGAGTTTTAAGAGAATTACAGTTAAGATTTGAGGAATAACCACCATGTATGGCGTCTGATTTATCTTTGTTACGCTCTAAAAGATGTGATATGAATCCAGAGGCTGTTTTCCCAGCCTTAGCAAACACAAAAATGGCTACAATTCAGTCAATTTTACAGATACTGAGCTTAAATTTGGTGTGGTAGTAGTTGAGAGTCCTCCCCAACACAAACTCCGAGCGCCAACAGGTCACACAAAACCTTAGTTTAATACTTCACTATTAACTGTTGTAGTTAATCCCATACAACAGTGAGCAGATTTTAATAAAACTCTGATTAACTTTTAGAGTCAACCCAGTTCAAGATGGCCGCCACAGCTGATCGACCAGAAAACAAAAAATTATTATAATGCAGCCAGTTTCACAGATGTTGGCCTAAAACTTGGTGTGGTAGAAGCTGAGAGTCATTTATTTGATAACAGACCATATTGTGTGAGATCGTGCGTAACGTTATTTCAAAATTGGACGAAATGGCCATAATTATGTTGTTGTTTTTTTTTTAATTAGATGATCTTAGTTGAAAACTCTGGCATTAAAGGCGCTTGTCAACATGTAATCCTTCAGGGAAAGCGAGACTTTTTTATTCTATTTGTTGTTAAACTGCTTTAACTGTGTTGAAGTTCTGCCAGAATAAAATCCAACTGAATTTACAGTTCTGTATAATAAAACTTTATGGAAGTTAAAGCCTTTTGTTTTACTCTTAACTGTGTCACAAAGTGTCATTTCAATAAGTTCAACTGTTAAACAGGTTTAATTTGGTAGGTAGTGAAATTAATGTTTTGGTGTGCAATGCTAACCATGAAAGTGTGCTACTCAAAGATAAACTAGCTTAAGTTTGTGTTCTTGTTCGTGGCTAAAGCACAAAATATTTACTCTTAGTTTGCATAAACGCTTGTAAACCAAAGACAAAAAGAACAACTTGACTGAACGGTACAAAGGAAGCCAGTAGAGATGGTACCAAGGATGTGACCTCTGACCTTTTCTCTGCGAATGAGCTCAAAGGCAGCCAACAGCTCGCCAGCGCTCTTGTCTCCTCTGCGAATCGGGAACCAGGCCAGTCGGGGCGAAGGACTCAGGGATGGTTGGCACACACAGCGACCCATGAACTCATCTGCTCCCTGGAGGTTTCAGAGTACAACACAGACGCTCAAATCCAGCTGCTTTTTTTTTTTTTACAGAAGCGTACAAGAACAACCTGCAAAAGAAGCGCCGCTCAAGGCTCAAACCAAATAAAGAACAGTTTCATTAAACGCTCACATATGAGTCCTCGTCATAAAGCTCCACCGTGATGTTGGGAGGATTGGCCATCGTCGCCTCGGGGTCCCCGAAGATCTCCACCTCGTAGAAGATGAGGGTCTGGTCCCAGGTGGGATTGAGGGTGTTACGGACGGTCACCGTCCTCTGGGACTGATGGAGGAAGGACACGATGGCGTAGGGGTCTGTGGAGACAGAACCGTCCCACTTTCAGTAAAAACATCAATTTATCCAATGGTTTATTCGAGGCACGCTTTGGAGATTAAATGGAAGAAAGAGCAACACTTTTTCTGTGGTTGAGAACATAAAGTTTGGTGACTACTGACAAACACAAGCCTGGAGTTTTGTTTAGGACCACCTGGATCTTCACTGACCTTTAACCCTCCTCAAAGTGAGCCCTGAGGCCTCTGGGTTTAATTCATTCAATGTACCACAGAAGTGAGAATTCAGAACTCTTTTCCTCTTACTTTGCTGTTATTAGTGAATATTTAAAATCAGTTTTAATTCTAGAAACAATAAAGTCAAATAGAGAATTTCAGAAGAGATTTTAAACGGTGACGATGATGCGGCCACTGTACACTCCCCAACTTAACTAAAGCTAAAAACAACACCTACAGTTTGATGTATAAACTGTAAGAAGTTTGAAGAGAATCAAAAGAAATGCTGACCACAGTAACTATGGTAACCACACACCTGTATCTCTCACTCCCTGATTAGAAACCCAAAAGAGGCAGAGACACAGACTGAAAAGTAAGCCTCAAACAATCAGCCGCTGTGTGAAAACGAGAAGTCGTACCTTAAAAAGCCTTGAACCGCGAGCAGCAAAGACTGATGCTCACATCCAGGATTTTTTATGTTTCTGCTGTGTTTTATGTAGGAGATATGAAGTTAAAACACCCCTTCGCTTCCAGTTTTAGAGAGAATATTTGGAGCTAAGATATAACTGAAGTCTATTAAGCTCGGCTGGGATCTGAGAGAAAACCGTGAGTCCTGCAGCAGCGAGAGACACTCTGGGTGGAAGAGGACAAAAACGTCTCCATTCTGATGTATGATTTGAACATGTGCTAAAGAAATGTTGTAGGATTGGAAAGAGTTTGTTTGAAAAATTTTGAAAAGTTTTGAGAACTCAAAGGTTAGGGTTGTGACATCATCAACTTGAACATTCCATGGAGGAAAAAAAACAACAAAAACGGTAAAAAATCTTTAAACTTAAACTGCATTTGTGTAAAAACAATAGAAGATATCAAAATGTGATTTCAGATGTGTAAAGTCCAACTTTCTTTGACCCGTTTAAGCTTTGAACAATGTTTCTGCTGTGAAGTCAGTCTGAGCTACAGAGCTTCAAACAGGGCTGGGTTTTCCTCACTTGTTTCATCAAAACCCCATCTAATGATAAAAAGCACAATGTCCCCAACTGAACAGAATGTTTTGATGTATAATTTGTATTTTAATAGCTTTTATGTGTATAGAAAATCAACTGTGGATAAAAACATTGACCATTTTCACGTACAACTCTGTAATAGTTTTTTAATTTCTAAATTTTACTACTAAAATAAAACGAGCGTTGAGTCAGTATGACCCACGCTGCGTAAAGTCTTCAGCTTTAAGACTTAATGTTCACTGTACAGGGTGAGGTTATGTTTGAGAACAACGAATGCTTTTTAATGACAGTCCTCACAAGTGTGGCAATAAATGCTTTTTTTATGCGTGCGTTTAAACTATCCGGTGACATCAGCAGCTTGGGAACGCCGCGCTCGAGATGGAGCGCTGGGAACGCCGCTCTGAGAAGGCTTGCAGGTCATAGCCACTCTCCTAAATGTTTAACAGACACACACAGAGCTTCCAGTGTGTGTGGTATAAAAGGCCCACATGTACGTACAGTTACACAGACGGAGTAGTTTGTTGTTTTAGGCTGAGTAACGTGTCTCTGCGGAGACGTTAGCATCAGAGTAAACAGAAGTTAAGATGCATTTTCCCACCAGTCCTCAATTAACCCCGCGGCTGACACACACACTCACACACAGCGCAAACACGCCACCCACGGTGACCCGTTCAATTAGCGCCCGTTCCCAAAGGCCCATTAGCTCATGTAAACAGTAACACAAACAGCCCAGAGGGGCGATCTAAATCTGTGTGAGTGCAGAGGGAAGCAGCAGCCGTCCACAAACAGACATAAACAGTAAAAAGACTGAAACCAGAGGGGCAGACAGATGAAGGAAGTGATTACAGACTGAAAGAAATTGGCCTGAATAGACGAACATATCTTGAAGGAATGCTTATCACCCACCGCCTTTCATACCAGAGTTTTAGACTAATAACAGTCTTTGGATGAGAAGTTGTATTTGTTTTGGTCAAACCTTTTAAAAGACGTTTTGCGTGATTTCATGAGATATTGTGAGCTCTCAAGAGATGTTTTGGGGATGAAGGTCTGGTTATAGTTCACAAGACGCAAGACGTCGCATCTCGTCTTTTTCATATGGAGGAGAAGTCCTGGTAAACCCTCCCACTGCCAGCCTCTGAAAAGCTGTGCAGTGGAGGAACGGGATTCTTCCCGCAAGCGTCTCCCCTCCGGCCCGGCATCCGCCGTTTGGCCTTCGCAAATCTGTCACCAAGAGACCGCCACCGTTTCCAACAGATGGACTCCTCTGTGCACAACTGGAAGTCCTTTCCACGAGTTGGTGAGATCGGCACCAGCCCCCTACGACCCGGAGAGGAGAAACAGGTAAAGAAAATGGATGGATGCTGCCAAGGTCAAGAACCGCGTCCATGGACGGGCTGAAGAACGAGACAGATTCAGAAGGATTTTATACCCATCAGGAAACATTCTGACCACATTCCGGGTACGTTCGGGGCCTTTGTGTTATACTTTACCTATTTTTGAAGTACATTCTAAGGAATCGGGCTGCAGTTTGTTCAGGTTCTTGGTCATTCGAAGCCCATTCTGGCTGCATCTGAGGTGAATTCAGGTGGGTTCAAAGTGTATTCTAAGTATTTGAACAAGATTCTTACAAAGCAAAGAGTCCTCGCCAGAATGTGGAGCAAATTCTTCATTCAAGATTCTTCATTTTGTCTGGTTCTGCTGGAGTCCTGCTGATTCCAAATCAGTGTGAGAGGAGCGTTAGTGTTTGATAGCAATATCTGACCATGCCCACCAAGATGAGAAACAAAAAAAACAAACCATCAGCTGTACTCATCCATTACACTGTCTAACAAGGCTGAGTAAGATAGTGATTCATCATCAGTTTGCTGCCAGAATCCTTTCCAATGTTCCCTCAGTTTAGCCCAGGGTTTCAGCAGCCTCTCATCCATCATCTGTCTGCTGTTCAGCCTTCCTTCTGTTGGTAAAAGTTGTTTTTTTACATCTGAGTCTGTGGCGGAGCTCTGATTAACACACTAAGTAGCTGGGGTTTCTGTAAAGGGCTGTTTGATAATTTAAACATTAAATACTGATATCCCCCAACTCCACACAGTTATTTCCCTTACTTCTCCAATGGCTACATAAAACTTATCCCATTTCTTGTGGCGAATCTTATTTTAATTGGCTCATGTTTTAAAGATTTGCTTTGTTAAAGCTCTACATGTCCTGTTTAACAGGTTTACACTAAACTGCAGATATTTAAATCTGCAACAACAGATACTGAGAGCAACAAAAACACAAAACTATGATGTTAGCTTCAGACGCTAACTGCGAGCTAATGCTAAGTTCCATTTGTTGGAAAAACTCAACCAGAACATCACCTAAAGTCAGAAGTCCAACCCGAAAGGTCAGAAATCTTTCATAACCTTGACCTCAAACCCAAAATGGCCGCCACACACTCTTGTGTTAGTTGAGGTTGATTAGCTTGGCAGCCATATTTGTTCCTATCTAGCTTGGTCTTCAGACGCTAAGTGCTTTTAGCTAGCTAATGCTAGGTTTCATTTGTGCCTGTAAATCGGAAATTTAAGGTTCTAAGTTGGAAAAAACTCAACCAGAACTTCGTCTAAAGTCAGAAGTCCAACCTGAAAGGTCAGAAGTTTTTCATAACCTTGACCTCGAAATCCAATATGGCTGCTACGCATGTAAAACATAGTGATAGTTGCTGTGATAAACTGTTTATTTATATTTCTAACTGTTGACTCAGTTAGCCATTTCTGTCTGAGCTGAGGTCGATTAGCTTGGCAACCATGTTTGTTCTTCTACCTAGCTCGGTCTTTAGATGCTAACCGCTTTTAGCTAGCTAATGCTACGTCCCACCAGGACCTGCAAACCATTAAAAAAATAAAGGCTTACATGCATTTTTTCAAGGAATACAAACCTCCTCTGCTCTGAATCTCAAGATTTTAAACAGACGTCTCATGCGACATGTTAGCACTCAGAGGATGTGTTGTGAATGACTCTCAGCTACTACCACCTTGAACTTGAGCTCAATATCGGTAAACCTGACAGAGGTATAGCCGTTTTGTGTTTGCTAAGGTTGAGCAGCTGTGGCAGCCATCTTGAATCAGGTTGACTCCGAAAGCTGTCGATGTCCAATGAGAGTTTAATTAAAATCTGTTCAGTAGCTCATGAGATATTTTGCTAACAGACGAACAAGCGCACACACAGGGGGTTACAGGTTAAGTTCCTGATCTTGAACACAAGCTGAGGTACGACGGTCTCTCTTTTTTTTTTTTTTCTAAATAGAGCCGTTTAACCAGCAGATGGAGACAAAATCTCTGAGGCTGCAGGAGATCCTTGGACCTTAATGGCAGACTCAGTACCTGAGAAGCTGTCTTTATCCATGGCCAGCAGGTCTCTGGCTTGGTACATGTAGCAGCGCAGGTGGTAGCGGGTGCCACCTGCACACAAAATACAGAAAACACGTCAAAAAGCCTGGTAATAAATGGTGAAGGAGGTGAAGAAAACAGAGGAAGAAGGAGCAGCAATAAATCAGGGAAGTGTGAGTGTTTTCTTACGATCAAAGAAACAGGAAATTGTTGGTCTGTTGACTCCAAAAGTGGTTGTGACCAACTTATCATCGTGTTTGTCTTCTATGCTGCTCTGTTGGAAGAAAAACAAAAAGGGGGCAGATGTAGACTGCACATAAAACACTCAGTTCTGATGCTGAAATATTCAATAACCTGTCCCTTCGTGCACTATCTTCAAAATAAAACAAGTTTGGAGTTGAGGTTTTACAGGACAGAATGATGTTCCAGCAATGTGTCCCCAGTTGTGGCAACAGTTCAGGACAATCCAACTTTTTTTTTTAAAAAAAACACGTCTTAAAGCCAGGCAACGCGGCCTGAACCTCCTCACCAGAGAGCACTCCAGAGCAAAGATGGCCGCCGGTCCGGTCTTCTCCAGCGGCTCCATGCGGCACCTCCACCTGCGCCTCCTGAAGCTGTCCGTCTTCCGGGGCTTCAGGTGGAAGTTCCACCCGAACAGCGAGGCGTACTCCCAGCCCTCCCTGTCCGCATCGTCCGGACGCTGCTGAGAAAACAAAAACACAAACAAACAAGATTTTAAAAACATCCAGAGGTGGATCTGTTTTCCATCATGGACATACATTTTTTGTTTGCTTACTGAAAAATGGCATAGGTCAAAAATCTGTGAAGAAGTGGAAGTTTCTGTCGTTTCTTCATGCTTTGATTTGTGCGACTTGAACACCATCTAGTGTTCAGAGGAGGAAACTGCAGTTCCAGTTTTTTTTTCCTCTCAGGGATTTTAGCATAATTTACAGACTTCAGTTTTACAAATATTAATCTGTTTGTGTGGCGTACCAAACTTAAAACACTGCTGGGATCTAAACTCTGCTGGTGATTTTCCGGGCTGAATGTCGGGACAACGTCCCTCACTGGAAAGGTTGTATTGGTGCATCTTTTACGGTGATCTTGTTACCTTCCTGAGCGCCTCCACCTTCTGCTGGTCTCGTCGTCTCATCCGAATCCATCGTCTTCTCCGGTTGGTGTGGTACATCTTCTCCGCGGGCACCCAGGACTTGGGGCGGCGGTCTGGAGGGATGGTGATGCCGTACTCCCAACCTGAACAAACCACAGGACTCGTTAGTTTAACTCCCCCTCCGGTGGTGGATGGATGCCGTTCTGTCTGCGCACCTTGATCGTCCACAGCTCTGTTGAAGTCTTCGCTCCACTCCACCTCCTCCCACACCCAGCCTGGAGGACACTCCACCTCGTCTTTTGGCACCGCTTTCTCTCCGTTCTGACGCACAAACACACCGACTTCAGGTTTACAGACTCTAACCGGAGCCAGAAACGCTCCCAGGTACGTACCACGTCGGTGTACCCCTCCGGCATCCCGATCCACTGTCCGCCGGGTAACCTCATCTGGTTTTCAAACACCTCCTCTGTGAAGGTCATGTGACCAGCGTCTGCGTCAAACAGCAGTCTGAGGTAAACCAAACATATGACTGTAAAAATGTGAACATAAACACCTTCAATCATTTACCTTTGTGAGCCGTGCTGCAAAATGAGTCACAATGAGGAACTTTTCAATATTGAGTTATTATTATTTTTAAATTCTCCGTCTCAGAAGCTTCAAAATGATCCGCAGTTTGTTGAAATTTGGACGGAACCCAAAAGGACCAAGGTGAAAGGGCATATACCCATCTTCCCTGGTGAGCCATCCTCCCGAGAGGTCTGGGGGGGAGGGGGGCACCCACCAGACCCCAACGCAGCCACCGGGACCCCAGCCGAGCCGACATCCCCGGGAGCCATAGACCATCCAGCGGGAGCCCACCGCTGCGGGACGTGGCCCGAGCACCCACACCAAGGGGGCAGCAAACCGCAGGCAGCCCCCCTACAACACCATCAGAGACCCTTGGCCCCCGCCAAACCAGAACAGGCACCAGGAATTTTATAATAAATTTTTAATAAAATAAGTCAAAAATGTTCTTTAATCAGTGGAAATAGAAGTAACTAGTAAATTTTACTAGAAAAGTTGTACCTTGAAAAGACTCATGTGTCTCTAAAACTGCCCTAACTTCCATGTTGTTTAAACCAAGACAGGATAGAAACAGGACGGTGTAACGGCTGGAGACCAAACACTCACGTCCTCTCAGGGCTGATGAACCAGTCTCCGGCCCACGTCCACCCAGGAGACGGTCTGAAGCTCTCCTTGGGCAGCTTCACTCTGCCGGTGACGTCGCTGAACTTCGGGTACGTTAAACCTGCCGTTCCCCAGTTTCCAACCAGAGCGAGACGAGTCTGGTTCTCGTACTGCGGAGGGTCAGAGAGAAGGTTTCAACCTGGGGGGGTGGAACCTCAAACACCAACCTGTGGTCTTCCTCTTCAGTAGGACCAGCACTGCTTGGTTTACCGTTTAGATTGAGATGTTTTACAGTGTTGTGAAAAGTCTCAAACCACCTCTTAATGTTTTATATTTCACTTCCAAGCAGCCAGACTTTATTGTAATCGTTTAAAGTGATCTTCATCAATAGTTCTTCAGGCTTTCTGAAGGTCTTTAGACTTTAGACTAAAAAGTTAATTTAAAAGAGGAAAATGCAGTGTGAATGCTGAATGACTTTAATGAAGAAGCTAACTGATTTGAGAGCTAAAAGTTGCAAAAGACACTGGCTAAAAGAGGAAAAGCAGAACGCGAGCTAAAAGGAGCAAACTCCTCTGAAAATGACCAGATCCTGAATGGAAATAGAGTGAAAAGCAGCCAAAGTCAAAGACCTTTAGGAAGTTTGAAGAAACGTGGCACAAGACCACTTTAAGATTAAGATTAAGATTACAAGCTAGTTTGGCTCACTGGAGACTAAATCTAAGCATAAATACAGCAGATTGTAGTTCTGTTTGTGTTGCTGCAGCATCATTCAGTTGCTGTATAAAGAATCCCATCCAGAAACATTCCTCACCGTATCGGCAAAGACGGACAGTTTTCCTTCGGCATACTGGTTGAAGTGTTTGACGTCAGCAGCCAATCCAAACCAAACTTTCACCCTCAGCTGACCGGGAAGTTTGGCTTCTCCACCGCTGCCCTGCGGGTACTGAACAGCAAACACACAACAGGTTGGTCACACTTCATCTCAAAACAGGAGTGAGAGCGTGTGTGTGTGTGTGTGGATATGTGCCTTGAGGAAGATGTTCTGCAGCTGCCCGCAGTGTTTCCCACAGTGCTCCAGAGAGAAGAGGACGGTGTGCGCTGGGATTCGGTGAAACGCCACCCGGCGGTCGCCCTGCAGCATCCAGATCACGATGTCTGGAAGACTGTTCTGAGGCTGAGGGACACAAGCAGACAAAAGGAGCATCCGTTGCTTTGTTACAAGAAAAGTACACCTCGAGTTCACAACTTTTACAGAAATTACAAGATTTAAAAGTGATCTGCTGTAAAAACATGGTCCCACCTCCTCAGCCATGCTCTTCAGTCTGTTGGCCCAGTCCTCAGCCTGCTCCAGAACCGTGGAGAGCTCGGTTTCAGGTCCGTGTTTAAGAGCCAGAGCCGCCGCTACGATCTGCTGCAGGTGCAGACTTCGAATGTGTCTCAGCGAGCGATCCAGAGGAGTAACACACTGCCACTGGTCCAAGGAGGGCAGCTCCTCACTGCCAGGACAGAGACAGAGACACATGAGAGAAGTTTACGTTTCAGACGGGTTCTTTAGCTGGTGTGTCCAACATGTTCTCCATGAGGACGTTCTGGATGCAGCGATGAGAGCCAGAGTTTACCTGCAGTCTGTGATCAGCTGGTCCAAAAGCTCCACCACCCGCAGCTCCACCTCGTCCAGGTCGCTGCCTGTCTTCACCTCCAGCTGCACCCGCTGCAGGTTTGCCTCCTGAATGCATTTAAACAACAAGGGTTTTCTTTGTAAAATTAGCATTTGTTGGGTCTGTTTGTAAGGAAGTTCACGGGGACAGAAACACACCAGTCTGTCTATGACAGCCAGCAGCATGTTGAGAGCCTCAATCCTCGGTCGGATATCTTCCCAGTCTGAGGACAGAACCACCACCGGCTTAATGTTTCCCCACGGCAGGTAGTAGTAGTGACAGCCTATAAAAAAAGCTACAGTTAAAGCTGGAAACGGGGCTGTTGATATAAAATCATCGGAAATAATCTCCATTCTGATAACCAAACAGTAGAACGGATGAGGCCACTCTTTGATAAAAAGAAAAACATTTAAAAAAGGTAGTTTATAAACAGTTACAGATTTAAATGGTATTACTGAGAAATTTCTGTCTGGTTATAAAACTGCTCCACTCTTTTAAGAGTCTTTAATGACTTGTTTTTAGCCGTAGATTCAGTTAATTCTGATGTCCTGCAGCCTTTACCAAAGCAGATCAGATTTTTCCTTCATGTCTTGACTCGTGTTGACATTAAAGATGCCAAATAATTCCAGACACTTAGTCGTGGAGTACCTCAAGGCTCTATTTTTGGCCCTTTTAAATTGTCTTATATGCTTCCCATGAGTTCCTTTTTCAAAAATCATAATATTACTTTTCAGTTTCACTGACGACCTTCAGATCTATCTGTATCTGCCAGCTAACAGGTGTGGTTCTTTATGAGTTTAGTTAAACTGTCTTACAGATGTTATTCCATAAAGAAAATCCAGTTTATTAAAGTGGTACAACAGCGTTACCAGTCTGTTAGAGCAGATAATCCAAATAAGTCACAGTCCTTACGGATCTAAGAGGAATAAGTTAGCTACAAACTAGGAGACAAAAAACATGGATGTAGACAATAATCTAGTGACAAACAAAGGAAACCAAACAGAATAAATACAAAGGAGTCAATGACAAATGAAGAGCAGCTGAGTGGCAATTAGCAGCAAACCCCAGGAAGATGAACTGCACAATGGGGTACTAGTTTTTGAAATAAAACAGGAAATACTGCAGATACAAACTAAACATGAACCTGAAGATTAACAGAAACAAATGGTACAAGAAAAACACAAAACCTACCAGAACAGAGAACTAGAAGCTAAAACTTAAACAAACCCACAGAACGCAACAGTGTTTGTTCAGTTTTTCAGGCTAACCTTTGACCCCTAACCTACCATCGAACACAGCCCTGCTGAACTGGGTGGTGGAGGCCAGAGGGAGGCAGGTGTAGTCGAACTTGTTGCCGTAGTTACCGATGCTGACCTCAAACTGGATGGCATCGTCAACGTCCTGAAGGAGCGTGGCCGAGTAAAACGCGACGAAGAGGGAAAACTTCCTCTTTCTCAGAAACTTCTGTGAGACGGAGACGGAGGGACAGATATAACATTTTTTATTTTACCATCAGTTTGTCTTTAGATCATCTTCTCCGCTCACCTCCACCACCAGCAGGTCATCTGAGGAGATGTCTTCAGTCTTCTGCTCCAGCTTGTCCACCAGCTTTGTGGTCAGCTCGAGTAAAATTCTTCCTCGGTACGCCACGCCTTCGCCCTGACGGACAGAGAGAGGAAGAAAACTGAACCCGAAGACAAAATACATCAGATTTAGTTCATGTGTTTTTATGAAGAGAAACGAAGCCTGAAACTACAAGGAAACTGAGGAATAATTCATCCATTCATATATCCAACCAACCAAACATCCATCCAACCATCCATTTATTTATTCATTCATTCATCCATCTAGTTATACACATCCATCTAACCATCCATCCATCCAACTATCCATCCATCCAACTATCCATCCATTAATCCACCCCATCCATCCATCCATCCATCATCCATCATCCATCCAACTATCCATCCATCCATCCATATATCCATCCATCATCCAACTATCCATCCATCCAACCATCCATCCATCCATTCATTAATCCACCCCATCCATCCATCCATCCATCCAACCATCCATCCATCCATTCATTAATCCACCCCATCCATCCATCCAACATCCATCCATTCATCATCCATATATCCATCCATCCATCCATCC
>JAOXNZ010000199.1:2773635-2784908 GCA_028566095.1 Kryptolebias brasiliensis | reverse complement strand
GTTTTGATTACTGGGCTCTTTGCAGTAGAGTGACGTTGGGCTTCAAATGATTTTGTGCATTTCTTTAATTTTCGGTGCTTCTAAGACTATAAATAACATTAAGATATTATTTAAATACAGAAAATGGGTCCAAACAAGCAAAAATACCGTAATATAAAAAAGTAGAGTGAGATGTTATTTGGACACGGTTCAAGAACGTCTCTATTTTAAGCCCCGGGAAACGCGGAGTGATTTATTATTTGCTGTTGCTTCGCGGTGCTGGGAGGAAACATGAATGTTTCGGCACTGCGCCGTCAGATCTCACCCCCGTGTTGTTCCTCTTGGTGTCCAGCAGAGAGACGGTGAAGGTGGCGGCCAAGTTGGGAGAGTTGAGGACGTCTCTGAGAGCCAGCCGGCATTCCCCCAAAAACCTGAACAGACCAGCGGGGGAAATAAACGTTTTACCCAAAAATATAATTTTAACTGGCTATATCAGTTTTGTTTTCCTTTAAAACTTATTGTTTTTCATACATTTGTCATTCTGAACTATCAAGATCAGAAAATGTGACGGTTGAATATTAATAAGGATGCTTCAGTGCTTATGTATTGGCTTCTAATTACTGGTTTTCCTGGTGGGTTTAATTAACTTTGTTGGTGCTCTTCAGTCCTTCAAAGTCTTGCTTTAGGGATTAAGGTGATCTGACTGTCTTCTTTCTCTGCCTAGATCAGGGGTGCCAAACTCCAGTCCTCAAGGCTCCACTGTCCTGGAGGTTTTAGGATTTTCTGCTCCAACACACCTGGTTTAATTACCTCCTCACCAAATCCTCAAGTTCTCCAGAAGAACGCCCACAAGTCATCCATTTAAACCAGGTGTTTTAAAGCAAGAACACATCTAGAACATGCAGGAGAGCGACCCTCGAGGAACAGAGTTTGACACGTGGCCTAAATCCATCCACTGCCTTTTTCCAGTTTCCAGTCTTTTATTGAATGGGTGAGATCGCAAAAATAAAAGACTTTCCTTCATTATAATCACAAGCCGGCATACAGGAGCCACCTTTTTTTACATGTTGTAAACAAAACAGATTTTCACAGTTTTTTGGGGAGTTTTTGCATCAAGTCCAGCCACCTGGTCAAGAGGTCCCATGTACAGTATGATGGGCAGCTGAGGAACAGACCTATTAATCGGTCCTTAAGCCATGAATGGGTGGAAATACGACTAAATAAAACAACAATGAAAGGATGACCTGATTCTGTCATGCCCGCCCATTCCCCTCCAAGTAAACTCTGACTCTTTTACATTTTGGCCGAGAAGAACGATCCAAAAATAATCGGAGTTCAGTCTGGTCTAACCAATCTGACGCCGGTAACAGAATTATCTGTCTGGACCTGTTTCGTCCCATTTTCTCGTGGTCTTTGACGACACAATGAATCTCCGCTCCAGAGTCCAGAGGAATTCCCTTCAGATCCCATTCAAAGCCCTGACAGAAAGACAGAAAATGAGGATAAACATGAAAGACAGGCTTAAAATATTTGATATATGAATCTGTAATGCAATAAGGAAACATTTAAAAAATGTCATAATTACATATTTAGCATGTATTTTAAACATGAATGGAAGCACAGAAAGGTTTGTTTAGATTTAACAAAGAATAATTTATAGATCAAAGTCTGATCATTCCTATTTTTGTCCTCATATTTTCCAGGCCTTAATGGAAATCATTAATTTGGGGTTCGGTTCTGAACTTACTTCATTCCAAACAGGGTTGGGGTTGTTTTTGATGACCTTTGTCTTCTTTTTGGACCCTGAAGCAGACACAATATGAGTTAAAAAGCATATAAAAAAGTACAATGCTGTATTTTTATTTCCACTTAACCTACATGTAGCTTCCCAAGATTAACTGGGACTGCTGGACTTAAGGTGTTGCAGCCCATGGACGGACTCGTATCACCACTTGGATCCGTGGCTATTCTTGTTAAAGGTGTGACCAACTAACCCAAACCTTTACCCTATCTGTAACTTTAACCAAACCACTTTAGACCACATCAGTTAAAACCAGGACCTCAAAAATGACCATTTTTGTCATTCGGTTGTCTCATGTGGACAACTCGTCCCATCAAAGTAGGACATCGTATGACAAAAAGGTCCCAGTGAGGTGGCAAGAAGTACACACTCAGTGCTGTAAATCTACAGTTGTCAAATAACAACCAATAACAAACAATGACCTTATGTGTGTTCACGTTATCGTTCTGTGACTTCCTGTAACATGGAGGCCTGAGCTCTGATTTCCTGTCTGCTGGACAAGTCAGACAGAAAGTGGGTGGTGTTAGACAGGACAACGAACACCCAGAATATATCATCGACCTCAGGGGGGGGTCCCACAACATGAATTCAGTTTATTTACATGGCTCCAATTCACAACCGAGGTCAACTCAAGGCACAGAAGAACAAAAAGAAGAAAAAACACAGGAGCGTGAATCATCACAAATAGGAACAAACGAGGACCTCTGTCATTGTTTTTATTTAGTTTTGAGCAAAAGGAGGAACCGATACAGACACATACAGCGATGGAGACGTTCCTTCCAGACAGGGAAATAAAGACAATGCTTACCGTCTGATTCATGACCCCACTTTTTCATTTCCAACACCAGGAATCATATAATATTGTAGTGAAATCAACCGTTTAAGAAAAGAAAGAAAATCTACAGAGACTAAAAGCAAAGCATTGATTTAAGATACCTACGTTACTACCTGTGAGAGGATGTTTTGTTTTTCTTTGGATTATTAAGTTTTGGTATTTTAGTTAGTCATGTTTTTGGGTTTTATCTTCATTGCCACCAGATGCCCTTTAGCTGCTCATACTACCTGTATTCTGTTAGTAATCATCACACCTGTGATCACCCCTCCCTGAAACCAACACTCCTTAGTTTTTCTGTCTTTGTCATATACTTCTGTTAATTCCTTCTTATTCCGGTTTTGCTGCTGGCGTCAGTTTGGAGAAACAGAGTTTAAATCTGACCAAATGGGCAAGCTAACGGCTAACCTGAGCGGCGCCAGGACCAAAGTGGACTGCTGCCGTCTCACAGCTCCAGTTTCAAAGATTTAATAGCAGTTTGTGTGAATGCTATTTTGTAAACTTTTACACTGCTGTCATTTTTGCATTAGATGGTGTTAGGATTTCGGTTTCTGTGTGCTTGTTTTGTGTTTTGTGTTTCTGTTTGAGTTCTGTTGTCTTCGTGTTCTGTCTGCTCTGTCTGTCAGTATTCACTTCTCCTCAGTTCTATCTCTGGTTTTCCTGTCACGCCCATCTTCACCTGCCTCTAATCTCTGGTAATCATTCCACCTGTGTCCACTTCGCATAATTACCCTCTGCTCTTTAAAAGTCTGGTCTTCACTTCCACTTCCTCACTCGGTCATTGATGATGTTATTCTCTGTCGTTGTTACTCCCCGTGTTACGCTCGTTCCTGTGTCTCCTGTGTGGTTCGTATTCCCTGATGCTTCAGTTTGTGTTTTTGCCTTCTTAGTTAGTGTTTGTTTTTATGTTGAGTTTTGCTGCCACGTCAGCCTTTGTTTTGTGTTTGTTATTTTAGTTAATAAATTAGTTTAAATAAGATGAGTCTGCATTCTGGGTTCGCTTCCTTCTCCCTGCTTCATGACAGATGGTTTTCCTGTCAAAAAAAAAAAAAATCGGATATTCTTGCAGGGAGTCCCCCAGGTGGAACTGGAAGTGCTACTGCTGCTTCTCTGTAACCATGTGATCTAAAACCGACGGCGGTGCAAACGTTTATAAAACAGTGTTTACTTGAAACACGACATTTTGGAAATTAGAGCTTCTTTTAAGACAACAACAGTCCAGCTTGTCAGAATTAAACTTTATTTCTTCAAACTGAGGTCTTTAAAAAAGGCTATTTACAACAAATAAAATATTAACTGTTCATAACCTTTCCACAGAACCCCACTTCAACAACTATCCTTTTGATAATCTGCACAAAAACATGAAAAACACACACTCCTGAATCAGTCATTGTAGCACAAATTAGATGCAAAACTGATGCCAAATACTGAAACACGTTCACAATCACAATCCTCGGACCAAAAATGATGTTTTAATTATTTTGCCTCATGTTTCACCATCACTTGTGCTTTCACAGGACGTAACTTAATATGCAAAGACACAATAACTCACCCCTCACAACACACACCCTCAGTAACGTGTTTGCTTTCCTGTTTTTCCCAAACATTCATTACACACACAAACACACAACCTCTATTAAACTTACAGACAATCAGGTACACACACATACACACACACTCACACAGATTTACCTACGTAAGTACACCTCCGTTCTTGGAAGATATTTTTCAAAAACATCTCCACCCTTCCACACACGGGTCGAAAGGTTACATGACTTTTCTGTGTGCCGATGGCTCAAATGTCCCTCAGGTTGGTATCTCAGTTTGGATCTGACAGGAAGTAACACAGCATTAACTTCCCGGCTGGTTCTGCTTGGCACATTTTCTGTCATGAGCTGAGAATAAACCTGAATATGGGAATTCAAAGTTCAGATCTGTGTCTGATTTATGTGCCTGTGTTGCTACATCAGGGTTGTTTTTGAGCGTAGAAACTGGTTTTCAACACCATCTTTGTGCACCGACACCAAGTGAAAGTGGTCACAACTGTCCAACAGTACCAGAATGTTGTGTTCTCAGACTAAACATCGAGATAAAATAGCATGGCTGCAAGTTTTTATATCTGATTTTAAATCGGGAACAACACTTATTGTTTCAGTAGCAACACTTTGGCCGGAAATTCATCTTCCAGCACACAAACAACAAGCACATGACAAATTTAATCACTTGTCCACCTGAAGACGCACTTTCACACAATCAGATGAAGGCAAACATAAGAGGAACTGTGCAGGTTGCACACTCATAAACTACCATTAAAACAGTACTCAGTAGCAAAACAAGTGGTCAAACGCAATATTTCCAGGGTATTATTCACTCCAATAAGCCAAAACTTTCACTTTGAACTAAAATCAGTGATCCTCCTGCAGAACAAGCCGTCTCAAAAGCTTCAGTTTTGACAGCAGCGCTCCTATGTGTTCCTCTCTGTGTTTATGCTTCAGCCCAGATTTATTACCTTCTTTTGACACTTCTTGCTCTTTCTCCTCCTACTGTTTCCTTACTGTGTTCTTATAATTTCTATAAATGGACATGGTATCTGTTTCCCTGAGGGGGATGTGATGCTCTCTTCTTGTATTGAATTCCCTGAATGGTTAAAACCTACAAACTGCTTCATGACAAGTGTGACTAACTTTGTTACTAAGGGAATTAAATAACCATTTTTAATAGTAAACCGGCCTTTCTCCTTTGTCTAGCTCTGCTTTCAATGCTGCCTTACACTGATTATATTTTTTATTCAGGCAGTTGAGAACATTTATTCTCAAACTATCTAAAAATAGGTAGACAGAAAAGATGAGTGTTCATTTTCAGTCTGGCTTCAGTTGGAAAAAAGTTGGTCAAATCTTGCAGACTGACCAATATGACATTAAAGAGTCCTACTTAACAGCAAGCAAAGGACATGATATGAATCTTTCTCACCAAAGTTACAGGATTTAAGTGCTGCTTGTTGTTATTTATGTTGCTTTAGACCAGTTTTAGACCTAGAGTTCCACTGGACGTTACTTAGGACTTGACTTTTCTTTTCAGGTTTGATCTCGTAGGTTCAGAGTAGAGTGGCTTTAATGCCTGATGGCATCAGGAAATTGTGGAAGAACAAAGGCAGGAAGTTAAGAGTACATTTGCCTCATTAAGGAGGTAAACACCGACTTGTGGAAAGTACAGCAAAACAAGATGATGGAGGACAGGTAGCCAGTTGGCCACTTTTCTTGTCATGAACTCTTTCTTTAAACCAGATATAACCTTGAGCAACGATGTAAACTGGAGAATCGAGCTCCAGTTTTCTTTAGCTGAAATGAAAATTACATTTTTGACTAGAAATTTTGTATGTTTTCCGCTTCCACAGGACTTGGGCCCCATTTACAACACACTAAATATTTTTAAAACCTGAAATTTTCTGCCGTTTGCTCCTCCTGTTCACACACAAGTTAGGCTTTGGTGAGAAAAATGGAAATTTTCAGAAACAAAAATGTAGCAGCCTATTTTGAGTATGTCCATTACTTTGTGCCTTAGAAACCAAAACAACAATGAAGCCTTTTTCATCATTTCTTTTTCTGCATTTGTTTTACTTGATTCTTAATCAGATTTGGATCCATAAACTTTGATGTGGGAATTACTATCAGAACTCGGGTTCGGATCACATCAAAGGGAAGCACCGCTCTGACCCTCGTTATTGCGGTGGACTGGCTTCACGCCAAAAAGACAGGGACTTTTGCCAGCAGCAGTTCCAACTATTATTATTTTCTCCACAGAGAAGGAGAGGAGAAACAGGAAGTTTTACTTCTAACGTGACGTGAAGGTCTGAGCTGCTTCCAGCCGACAGCCTGAGATCAGTTTGTGATTCAGAGCAGAGCAGTTATTGACTAAAAATATAAACAATCCATGTGTGATTAAATAAAAACTGCTGTTGATTAGTTTACTCTGGTGTGAGAGTTTATAAACGGTACTCTGAAGCGCACTTACATTGTTTACAAGTTAGCATCCCAGTTAGCTTCAAGTTAGCATCGTTAGCTCTCTCCTGCCGTCTTTATGTTAATTTGCAGTGTCGTGTGCTGATGTCATGACAACAATCTGGGGGTAATCAGTTCTTACCGTTCCACGTTCCCAACTAGATTGTTATGCTCGTTGTTTTGTCGGCCATGACGGTCCTGGTGATCATCAGAATTCGAATCTGAAGAGTTTTCTTATCTGATTCCGGAGATCCAGCCGTCGGTTCAGGTTCATACTGGTATAGTTGTAGATCCATTACTCCCATGAAGTCTTCCGGCATTTCTTCATGTTAAAAAAGGCTTCTTCTATTTTCATTTGTAAACAACAGGACAGTAACGGCGTTCTTGGGCACAGCGCTCGTCATGAACCAGGATGGAACTCCGCCCCACAAATCACCCACTTCGGAAATTATTGACTAAAACACTAAAAACAGTTTATTTAACTTTTTGGTCAAAAATGGGTCCCTGCAATGTTGTGTGGATGTGTTTGACTAAATAACATACATGAAATGTCAATTTTTTGAGATTTGATTTCAGTTCAGCTTTAATCGTTAGAAAATGGCAGCTGATTAAAATTATTTGTAAGGACACTTTCACCTATCCTATCTGTTTTGGGTAAAAAAAATGTTGCCATATAGGTTTAATAACCAATTAATTATGACCAGTTATTGTTAGATTTGATGGTATGATAAGTCGTTGTCAGTAGAGTGAAACAAAAGAAGCACAGCTAATTGCTAATAGCTAACTAGCTTAACTCCTATTTTTCTAAAATGTCAAACACATAAAATTATTGATAGTATTACAAAAAATAAAAAAAACACATAGTTGGTGTTGATCAGTGCTACTATTAGCATAGTGATATGATAATGTCAGACTTAGTTCTCTGTTTTGTTTGATAGTCAAATTAGCAAGTTAGACTAACAAGTCAGCTAACTTTTAATTAGCCTGTTAATGCTAATGCTATGAGGCTGATACACTTTTCAGAAACTTCCGTTTTCTCACAAGGTGAATAAAAAGTAACCGAGGGTGTTACAACATAAAAAAGAGGAGAACATACCTGTCAAGAACCCCTATTTGGGCGGGACAGTCCCGGAATTGTCCCCCCATGTCCTGCATAAGAGGGGGCGGGAAGGACACGCAAAGGTCCCGCAAGCGCTAGCATGGCTCACCTGCACTCCAGGCCTGTAGGTGGCAGTATTGCGCTTAAAGTTTGTTTACCAGCCGCACAGTAATCAAGTTGTTTTATAAATAGCAGTGGAGGACGAGAAGAACGCTCTGCTTTGTTTGTTGTGAGGGACATTTCGGCCTTGTTTACACGTGATCGACCTCCTGAAAACATTAAAGATGTGTAGATGTTGATTACACGTTTACACGGTGCTGCTGTGCTTGTTGACCCCGCTGTAGTGTCCATGCCAGGCCACTAGTTGGCGCTGGTGCGCGCAGACACCAGTATCTCCAGTATGCAAGCGGTACATTTAATATAGCGAATACACGGACTTTTGTTTAGACTTATAGCGAGGTTGGATTGCTGCTGCACGTTGAAAAAGGTGAGAGACATAAACAGCTCTCAGCTGTCCGCCATTATTACTGTAATAATAATCTACTCGAGCATGCGCAGACCAGCTAATGGCTGCGGCCGTCTGTCGTCTGTTGTGCGCATGCGCCAAATGCAATTGGAGGTCTGAAAAGTTCCACTCTGAGACCTGGGTTCTCAGATAATCCGACCGCTGTTGTCGTGTACACGAGCGGCTGAACCGCAACATAAATGTTTTACTAAAAAACAGCTTTGTGTAAACTGCCCCTTAAAAATAAATCATGATGAAAGAGGAACATAGTCATGTGTAAATTGTGTCTAAAGGAATCTTGTCATCACTGCAGAACATCTAGTTTAAGTTATCATTCAGTCCACAGAGAGTCTCCGCTGTCTCCTGATGGTCCAACCAGTCTACTCCACAGAGAGTCTCTGCTGTCTCCTGATGGTCCAACCAGTCCACAGAGAGTCTCTGCTGTCTCCTGATGGTCCAACCAGTCCACAGAGAGTCTCTGCTGTCTCCTGATGGTCCAACCAGTCCACAGAGACCAGATGATGGGGTTCAGAGCTAAAATGAGTCAGTCTACTTCTGACAAAAAGAACAAACTCTCTGGTTAAATGGATTGTAGCGTTTCTAACAAGGTTGAGTCAGGTCTTCTGGACGGGTTCTTCTTAGTTTAAACGTTTCGTCTTTTATCCAAAAGACTTCTTCAGTCTGAGGAACTGCAATCAAACTCAGCCTTATAAACAGCACCTTTGCATAGTTGGTTTTGACGCCCAAAACTAGTTGTTCACATGCAAAAGATGACTGTAGCGTTATAATAACAATATGTCTAACTTCCATCCATCCATCCATTTTCTTTACCCGCTTCTCCATTCCGAAGAAAATGGATGGATGAAAATCTTTGCTTATTATGTTGAATATTGCTGTTTGATAAACATGCGATTAAAGTGTGATTAATTGAGATTAAATAATTACAAGGCCTGTGATTAACTCAGCAATTTTTAAAATCTTGTTCCAGACAACGCTCTGAGTGGAAGAGCTACTGACCTGAAAAATGAGCAACTCTTCAGGTTGAGAGTTAATGATGTTGGAAATGAGACGTGAGCATCTGTTACAGATCATACCAGACAAATGGTGGACTCGTGATTTGTAGACCCAGATATGGGGTTTGTAGGGAAAGTTGTATTTTCTGTTTGTACTTGTTCTCTTACCTACCTGGTAGATTTCTCAGGCTAGCCTGCGTTGTTATTAGACAAGGTTATATGATGCAAAGGGTATTTTGTGATAAAACGACAGTATGACAAACTCATGGTGCTCAGTGTGTAAAATAACAAAATAAGGGTAACGTGAGTTTCAGGTATGATCTCAGATAAAGTTCAGCTTAAAAGCTAGTTGTAAGTCAGTGTTCTACCTTTCAATAGATATATAATATACTGATTTTATCTTGTTTTATTCATTCTAAGAGTTTAGTAAAATGTACTTCAAATAGCTGGAAAATGCATAGTTTTGGGTAGATTTTTTCAAAGTCTTCTAGCTCACTTAGGGCAGCTTAGTACAGGTGTCCTTCATTGCCATCAGCAGATGTTGGCAGGTATGGGAGAATGACAACATATACAGAAAGGGCGGAGCAGGCTGTACACCAACAGCAAGTTTTTCAAACAAAAAAGGTTTACGAAAAATATATCTTCACATTCACAGCCAAGCTGAAGTTGCTGACTTCTTCAACGCCACATATGAGATTTAAATGTCAATTATTATTCAATATTTTAAAAATAACAAAGCCAGTTGTAAAACATTTACCATTAGAAACCAATACTTCCTTGAGGAGATAATTAACAGAGGTCCTATAATCGCCAACAAACACAGAACTAACATTGCAAACAATGGTCTAATTCAAAGATTCCCAAAGTTGGGGTTGGGACCCTAATGTGGGTCACCCAACACCAAATAGAGGTCCTTAGATAATCTTTAGATATCAACTCACAATTAAAAAACTAGTTTTTATGATGTATTTGCACCATAATTGTTACAGAGAATAAAAATAAAAGTCATAAATGGATAAAAAAAATAGCCCAATGGATGTTAAGACTGTTTATGTTGTCATTATGTCCTTATTTAAAAGGGTCATTAGCATTTTTGGATATTTAAACAGCCAACAGATGGAGTGACACATCTTTGTCACTATTATTTTATGGGTGGGAAGCTGAAAAGTTTGGGAATCACTGGTCTGATTGATCTGATAGCATCCTGAGAAATTAAAACATTATGAGGTTCATCCTTCTAAACTTTTATTTTGACGAACTTGTCTTGAATTGTTTGTGATCTGTCCCCCCGTTTCAAATTTCCTCTATGAGAGTAAAGATTTGATGATTCGATTCACCCTTAGCAGATCTCTGAGCCTTACCTCTGAACGTGACACTGGCTAAAGGGTCTGAGCGTCTCAGATTGTTGGCCCGCTGAAGAACGCAGCGTAACATGGCTGAAACAGAGTCCCGAAATCTGCAAGGCTGAAGGAATCCACTCAGCCCAATGAATGAGAAGTCATGGAGTTCAGCAGCTGAAGAGGATCCAGAACCGAAGCTTCGTGACGATAAAGAGCCTCCAAAACTTCATCAACAAGGGTTGGTTCCCAAAAGAAATGAAATGACGCAATAAAAGAAAGATTTTTGGTTTTTCCAAAGCTTCGGTTGGTCTCAAAAAGATCATCAAAGTTCCTATTTTCCAAAAGTGAAGCTGTCCGTTCTCCACAGATCTGAGGAGAATAAAACTTTCTTTTCTCTCTTTAAGGGACTTTCTCTGTCTCTGTTGTTGGGGAAAATGGCAATGGACATCAGGAACACACACCTCACCTCCAAAGGAAATCTCAACATTTCCTGTGGTCTTTTCCTCTCTAATCTCCTGATTGTTTCCCTCTCACCCACATATTTGCCTGAATGATGTCTGCTTCACTCCCTTCACTGATTTCTACCCTTTAATCTCTTTATCTTGCTCTTTTTGTACATGTTTTGGTCTGATTTGAATCTGGTATTTTTAATAAACGAACACTGGGAAAAGTTCTGTCACTTTCAAATACGCTCTTCTGAGAAAAG
>JAOXNZ010000199.1:2713267-2726518 GCA_028566095.1 Kryptolebias brasiliensis | reverse complement strand
AGCTCCTGGATCCGTCACTCCTCGTCCTTCGTCCACCTCTGGAGCTCCTGGATCCGTCACTCCTCGTCCTTCGTCCACCTCTGGAGCTCCTGTATCTGTCACTCCTTGTCCTTCGTCCACCTCTGAAGCTCCTGTATCTGTCACTCCTTGTCCTTCGTCCACCTCTGAAGCTCCTGTATCTGTCACTCCTCGTCCTTCGTCCACCTCTGAAGCTCCTGTATCTGTCACTCCTCGTCCTTTGTCCACCTCTGAAGCTCCTGTATCTGTCACTCCTTGTCCTTTGTCCACCTCTGAAGCTCCTGTTTCCATCATCAGCTCCAGTTTGACCTCTTTCATCTGAACGTCCACTTTGTCCACTTCAGCTTGTCGCTGCATTTCTGTCTCAGAGACCAGAGGAGATTCTTCAACGTTTGTTTCTAAATTTTCATCCTCCAGAGTCCCAGCAGCATCAGGCTGAGACTCTGAGATCCTATTCTGCACTTTTAAGGTCTTTTCTGCGATTCCTTCCACTTTTCTTTCGCTCGAAGCCTCTTCTGTCAGCAGATTATCCATTTGAGTTGAAGGTTTCTGTGCGGTCCAGTTTGTTTCAGTGAGACTTTGTTTGCCTTTATTTGATTCATCAACAGTCGTATTTAATGGTTTTCCAGACTTGCTTGGTTCTTTAGGAGCCATTAAAGATTCATTAGTGTTTATTTTAGTTGTTGGTTTTTGTTTTGAGTTACCAGCATGAAGCCTCTCTGTTGGACACTTGGACTTGGATCCAGAAAGCGCTGAAGCTCCTTTTTTAGCCCCAACTCTTTTAACGTCTTTTTTTCCAGCTGCATCGGCTTTTTTAGGTGATTTGACAACCTGCTGGGTTGAGTTGTTTTTAGCTTTGGAAACCAAGTGTTTTGCTTTTAAGATGAGTTTGCTTGTTGTGGTTTTTTTCACTTTAAATAAAGTTGAAAGCGTTTTAGTTGGAGGAACAGACTTTATGTTGGATGAAGATTCAGTGGTTTGTGGTGTGAGGAGGGTGGACGCCGTAGAGCTTCTGTGGAAAATAATGAGTTTAGGTTGGAGAGAAATATAAGTTATATTTGTAGTAATAAAAAATGCTTCACAACTTACTGCTGTGGAGCTTTCTTCTGTTTCTTTGCAACCATATCCTAAAAATAGTAGATTTTTGTTATGATCCAATAATGTAAAATCCTTGGTATGGATATCTTCCAGGAACAAACAGGAAACAGGAAGTAACTTTTACCTGATCTGTGACCACAGAGACTGATACTCCTTTGAGGTCGAGGCTCTTCATCCTTTTCAGTTTCTCTGCATCTTCTTCTTTGTCAAAACACACAACTGCCTAAATGTGCACAAAATAAACACAAGTGGATTAAAATAACAGACTTTTCGCTCAACGGTTCAATAAGAGCTGTTCAATCACTCCTGAAACATAAATCTGATGATAGATGATGCCTCAGTTTGACCTCAGGGACGGCACATGGTTTTAAAGCAAATTTACTTACATGGTACCTTTAGAAACAACTGCTGTTGGCCAAAGTGCTGTACATAAAATTGTAAGAAGACAACACACAAGGCAAACAAACAAAATAAATAAAAAAAAATGACAAGACACAAGATAAATTGTAAAAATGTAAAATGTCCTTCTGTCTTAAAAACCAATGGGCCCAACTTTAATGGCACAGAAACTGACAAACAGTTTGAATATGTACCAAAAAGACGTCTGGGTGAAAGTTTAACTACATGAATCATAGATGTCGCACACAGAGCTGCCTTTTAACAGCGATTGTGTGTTTTTTAGTGTCATAAAGACACCATCAAGCAATCCCAGTAGCTAAAATAACTAATTTACTTTTAAATCAAAGTTTTCTAACAGGCATGTCTTCAGAAATAATCCTTTTCATTTCCTTTAAAATGAACATTTTTCTCTGCCGGCTGTCGTAGCGCTGGGAAATCCCTTCGTATAACGTCTGGTTTGGCGATTCCGCGTTTTTAAATTTAGGACTGGAATTCCCGATGACGTCACGTCGGACCAATAAAAATCGAGTTCTCAAACCGGCACTCTCGTTAACAAAACCAGCTGGTTGCCAGGCGACAAATCACCAAAACTCAACAATCTACGGATCATTTTGAAGCTTTGACATGAAGAATTTAAAAAACCAAATATGGAAAAATTCTTCACTGTGACTCATTTTGCCAGCATGGGTCACAAATGCTTCACTCCTTCTGGCGCACGAGCAAAGTTTCAGTTTTTATTTTGTTTTTTTTTTAATTATTTTGGGTGAATAAGAGTCAGCAGTTTCATCCCTGGCTGCTCTGGTCCTCAGCTATACTACAGGAAGACACATTATACAACAAACGGAACACTGTTTATATAAATACCTGTTGTTTGGACTTCAACAGCAGAACAAATTTGGTTTTTCCAAGCAGCTCCACAGCAGCAACCACGTCATCGTGACTGAGGGAATCAAACGTCCCTTTAAGCTTCACGATGGTCGGAGGTGGAGATTTCCCAACCTGATTAAAGTTAAAGAAAATAAACATTCATGATAAAACGGGACAAAATATTGCTGCTTTTATAAACCGGTAGAAGGTAAAACCATTTGTTTGTTTTCAATTATTTAATACACCAGATTTTACGACATTTTGTATTTTAGTTCACCTGCAATGCTTCATATTTTAACCTTTGAACAGCATTTTGGTCAATAAAGGTTGTTTTTAACGTGCCGTAAAGAAACTGATTGATATTTTGGTCAAGATGTCAAGAAACCCTCAAACCGACCTGAGGTTTAGTAGATGTCTCGCTCTTCAGGGGGACAGACTTTGCTTTGGGTAACTTTGTCTCCGACCTTTTCTTTGTCGTAGGAAAGGAGGAGGAGGATGAAGAGGCAGCAGGGGATTTCATCTTTCTTAGCTCGGCCAGAACAACAGGAACCAGAGTTTTAACCACAACTTTGAGTTTTGGTGGCTCTAAAAGAGACTGAAGAGCTACAACAAAAAGATTAGTTTCAGAGTCTGAGTTTTGTAAACGTTTGCTCATTCTTGCACCGTTCAAACCTGTTGTTTTCAGCAGCCTTTTCGTCAGCCTTCTTGTTTCACCCAGCTTCTTTCGTTTATGGGAGGACGTGTCGGTGGACGGTCGCCTCCTGCGGCTCTTCCTCGATGAAGACAGCTTCTTCTCGCTCCTCCTGGGTGAGGATCGTCTCTCGTGGCTCTTTGAACGTGATCGATAACGGGAGGATGACGGGCGGTCGTACCATGGAGGGGGAGAGGGAGACCTGGAAACACAAACCAAATATTTTAAAGCTTCAAAACAGTCAAACCTTTGAAAACATATCAAAATACATCAAATTACAAATGTGGATAAATTTGTTTGTACTTTTTTGTAAACAAAATAAAAACTCAAAGGTCACTTGAAACTGTCAAATTTAATAAAAAGGTGGTAAAACAAAACAAAAAAAAAAAAGTGTCATTGCTTTTGAATTTTGGTTCAACAGAATTATTTAAACAAACAAATAAAACTGGCTTTGACAAAAAAAATGACGTCCCCAATCTGACCACAGGGACATGTTGGTGTGTCCTGTAATCAGTCAGTCTGCCTGTTTAAAGGGTGACAGGTAGTCACAGGGCTGTTTGGTATCATGTGTACCACACTGAACATGGAGCACAGAAAGCTGAGGACAGAGTTGTCTCAGGAAAGACAATGATTGAGCAGCAGGTTAAAGGTGAAGACTATAAAACCGTCTCCAAGCAGCTGGATGTTCCTGTGACTACAGAAGGTTAGGGTCCACAGGACCGGAGACAACCTCCCTGGACGTGTCCACAAGAGGACAACTAATGGCAAACTGAAGAGAGATAATTGGAAGTTGTTCAGGACTCTGAACAGTCCTCAGAGATCAGAGGTGAACTCAAAGGTCATCAGTGTCAGATCGCACCATCAGTCTGTTTGAGACAAAGTGGACTTGATGGAAGATGATCGAGGAGGACACCAAATTATAAAAAGACAGACTGGAATTTGTCAAAATACATATTGAGAAGCCACAAAGCTTCTGGGAGAATGTCCTCTGGACAGATGAGACAAAACTGTAGCTTTTTGGCAACAAGTCCCACCAGCTCTGTGTCCACAGACCCAAACATGAACCAAAGAACAGAACCCTGAACCTCCAGGGGAACATGGAGGAGGCTCAGTTCTTCTGGGTCTGACACAGGGGGTCCTGAATCTGTTCAGGGTCTAAAGAAATCTGAAGACTATCAAGGCTTTCTGGAGCCAGATGCGCTGCTCAGAGTCAGAAAGCTCGGTCTCAGCAGGTCACGACTCCTCCAACAGGACAATGAGCCAAAACTCACAGCTAAAAACACCAAGAATGGGTCAGAACCAAACATTGGACTGTTCTGAAGGGGCCTCTGAGCCCTGATCTAAATGAAACCTGTCCCTGTGGGAAAATTATTTTCAATCTTTTCTAGAGGTACCATCCTTTTTGTCAAGGACAGTTTCATTTGTTTTTTTAAAATAAAGTATTTTTTTCTTAATCTTGTTAGTTTCAAGTTATTTTAATAATAATTCTATTTTTGTTTTTTTC
The DNA here is from genome assembly GCA_028566095.1 of Kryptolebias brasiliensis. Lineage (NCBI taxonomy): Eukaryota > Metazoa > Chordata > Actinopteri > Cyprinodontiformes > Rivulidae > Kryptolebias > Kryptolebias brasiliensis. The sequence goes on along the minus strand of JAOXNZ010000199.1, from coordinate 2,721,941 downwards.
TTTAACAAAAAGGTATAAAATATGATTCTCATGTCAGATTATGTTTCACAGACCTGTAGGTGTATCTGGAGCTCTGAGAGTCTCCTGATCTGCTTCTGCGTTTTCTTCTTCTACCCATCGAGGTTTGGTAGCAATAAGGACTCGGTGAACGGGAACTGCTTCTGGATTTGTCCCTTCTAGCCTCCGTTCTGCGGTGGTGGTGATACGGGCTGTTTGAACTGGACCTGGACCGGCTCTCGGGTCCGGATTTCTGGTCATGATGCTGGTAAGTCTGGGCAGACGGCGACGGAAACTGCTCTGCAGCTTTATCAGGAAAACTAAAAGGAGGAGTGAACAAGAGGAACAGATTGACAGAACATGATCCAAGAATGGTTCTGTTATTCTGGATCTTTGAAAACAAACCTTTGAACTGGTGGTATTTGGCCATCCCATTTTGGGTATCTGTGGAAAATACCAAAATACATACTCAAATATCAAAGAATCTGAAAAACACATTTCTCTTTCAGTGTGGAAGCATCGGTTCACTTTGACTCTTACCAAAACAAAAAGTGGTTTAAAGAATCCATCTTTTTAGTAACATTAGCAGAATGACAACTTCTACTAAACTACACTTCTGCTAATTGTAAAAGTTGCTTTAAAGTTGTTCTTACTGCAGCAACAAGACAAAAAAGCTGCTCTGACTTACTAAAAAGTAACATTTAAATATATAAAAGAAGAAGTTGCCAAAGAGCGACAGCATCAATGCATCACCAGCTGAAGAGGAAAGTAGAGACAGCCATGTCTCCAGGAGGAACCTGTTATTATTTATGACCAAACTCCTAACTAAGCTGTTTTCACTCACATCACTTTCCATGTTTGTATGATTTTACTTAGGTTACAAAACCTCAGCTCACATTAAAAGATACTCTGCGGGTTAGCAGAATGTAAACAAAGCACTCGGCTGAATTAGTGGAAGCTTGAGTCACGTGATTCACCTCCATCAGGTGAATCTGTGGAGGTAAACAAAAATGGCAGAACTGGACAAGCGTGGAATCTCGGAGGAGACGTTTAGGTGGAAATATAAAAATGGTTAAACTCAAACAAGAGAAAGACGGAGTAGGACGACTGTCAAGAACAAATATTAGGGCTAAAGCACGTGAAACTTTTGCTAAACCGGTAAGTATATCATTTTAATATAACCTTTTTATTCTGCATACTTTACTCAACAAATCTGAGTGTAAATACATACCATGCTGTAGTGTTTGTGTTTTACCATGTTTTTAGTCTATTCTATTGTATTTGCTTGTTTTTATTTCATTCATGTTTTCTCCTGTTTGTTTTTAACTACCTTGTAAAGCACCTTGTTGTTTTTAAAACGTACCATGCAAATAAAACTGGATCTGTTTCATAAATACCACAGGCTCTCAGAAAAGTACATTTTTAAATGACTTCTCTGCTCTGAAAAAGTAAAAAGGCCTAATTGTGATTCACGTTTGTAATACAAGATTGATAAGTTTTCTATTTGAACTTTAAAGTCTTTGGTGGAAAATGAAGACTCACTGTTTGCGGAGGAACTTGCAGTTCTCAAGATGAAGACGGAAATTCTGATGGTAGATCCAATCCTAATAGAACCAACAACAAATATTGGGGAAAGAATAAAAGTCTGAAAGCTAATTTTTAATTAAAATGTAAAGACAAAAGACAGGAGTCCTGAACTCACATTAATATTGGTGCACTGTTTGTCACAAAGAGAACATGTATGAGGGAACGTTTCCGGCGTGGCTGCAGCGTAGTCTTCCATCATGGCTGGCGGTGGCAGATCCTTGAAGACAGAACCCTTAGCTTCAGAACTGAAAGGTTTCTGCAGCATTCGAGCAGCGATTACTGGGCTTTGAACTGGCTGAGGTGGAACTGGAGGAACAGCAACAATCCTGGGTCTTACAGATGGTAAAGAAACTGGTTTCAAAGTAGAAAAGACTTGCGGCAGGGACACTTTCCCCATCTGTAGTCCTGGCTGCTTCAGCTGTTGTAACGTCTGGTACCGCTCACCCTGAAACTGCTGCTTCGGTTGTTGCTCTAAGTCCTGAACTTTCTTGGGCTCAACAACTTTTAACTCTTCTTGCTGAGTTTTGTTTTGATCATTCGAACAAACATTACTACCGTCAAGCACAAAGGCACGTGGGCCAGGATGTACACCACGAACTACAGCTCCGGATGGTTGGGTCTTTGGTGATGAACGGCATTTTGAGTTTGGGTCTTTCACAGGAAAGAATTGGGAAAATCTCATGCTTGTGTCTTGCTTTGGCAGAGAGAACAAGTCAAAGATTTTTTGTAAATTCTGGCTGGTTTGGGTCGGCAGTTGATCAGTTGGGTCTTTGGTTGGAACCTCAGAGTTCCTGATTGAGCTCAGACTGGTGGGACAATCCTTCTGGTCGTACAAAGAGGCCAAGCCACTAAGTTTTACTTCTGCTGAACCTTTTGGCTCCAGTTTTGTAGAGTGGCCACTACTGTTAGTGTCCTTTAATGACAAACCACCACTGCAGATGGTCCTGCCAGTCTCCTCCACAACCTCTGCAGTTAATGACCCGCAAAGTCCTGTGCCAGTCACTCCGCTGGGTTTAATATTTGATGAAATGTCATCTTGGTACATCTGTGTCCCTTCAGACCTAATCATTTTGTCTGGTCCAATCGTACCCATGATAAACTGAGGTTCAGGGTGGTGTTCTGACTTTCCGGTTGTTTTCTTTTCTTTATTAGTGCGAATTTGTTGTAAGACGAGAGGCAGATTCTCAGCTGTGATCTGGTCTTCGGGGTAAGACAGCAGTTGTTCCAAGTCATCTTTTTCAAGTCCATAGCGCAGAAGGATCTTGGTAGCCAATTCAGGAGTGTACTTGGTGCAAGTGGATTCAGTTACTGTTTTGTCATCCTTCAAGCTTGTAATAGATTGAGTTGTGTGCTCTCCTGCCCTGGAGATTTTATTCTCACTCCTGCTTAGATATCCAGATGAAAAACTTGTCGATAAGAACTTTGAAGAATGGTCTTCAACGTCTGCGTTTCTATGTCCTTGAGAGGTTGAGCACATTGGATTCAAGGTCACACCTGTGCTTCTTAGAGTGCTGGTAAATCGAGTACCACAGCCAACAGGGATATGTCTCACCTCCTCCCTGGTTCTACTTAAATCTACAGAGCTCTGTATGTTCTCATCTCCTGTGGCTCCATTCGATTTGAGTTGATGATTCACTGAGAAGGCACCAAATGGCGGCATAGTTGTACCAGACCTGCCAGGCAACTTGGGCATCAGTCCAAGAAAGGGAGATGGTCCTCGAGTACCTCTATCTGGTTTTGTTCTGAAAAGTCCATACTGCTCCTGGGCACAACTTTGGGTCCGAGAGGAACACGGGTTATTCAGGGGATCGGACATTGTATGGAGGGACATAAAGAAGTGCTCAGAGATTGATTATTACTACAGTTGGGAACTGGGGATTCAAGGTTTGCAATTAAAGTTCTGTATCAAACTTGTGGCCTGGCCACAAGAAACAAGAACACTATTTGCATTCTGCTAGCTGGGCTTTCAGGTGAGCCAGAAACATGGATCAAGACCATCTTTCAGTTAGTAACAAGTTTCCAGGAGTCCTAAACGAAGGGGCATCAGAGAACCTGGTGGAACACTCCAATAGAAAACAAGCTGAAAAAATAAACAACAAACAAGATTATTGAATGAACTTTGGGTTCTCAGGTGGGTATTATCCATGTTTGTATGCGCTGAAACATATTCTTGATCTTTTACTGATTATATTTCATTTATCTTTTATACTTTGTTTTATTGTTGGCACTTTTAGTGTGATTGGGTTGTGTTTCTGAGGAAAGACAGGGCAGGGTTTCTGTCCTGAGGATTTATTCAACATGACTTCTCAGGATATTAAACTTCTGTTTTGTTTACCTTAGAGAGATATATTAGTTGGGGCGGCAGTGGCTCAGGAGGTAGGGGTTCGTCCTGTAACCGGAGGGTTGCCGGTGTCCTTGGACACTTCACCTGCCTTGCCTACTGGTGGTGGTCAGAGGGTTCAGTGGCGCCGGTGTGATGGCAGCCTCACTTCTGTCAGTCTGCCCCAGGGCAGCTGTGGCTACAATGTAGCTCACCACCATCAGTGTGTGAATGGGTGAATGACTGACTGTCGTGTGAAGCTCTTTGGGGTTCTTGGACTAAATAAAGCGCTCTACAAGTGCAAGCCATTTACCATTTACACACCTACCTCAACCAACAGACAAACACCATTGATTTTACATTCCAGAGTAACAGGGTTTCATTGGCTGAGGGCTGGTCATGCCGTGAGGATAGGAACGCCCCCTTAGTTCGTTGCTACGACGATCACTTCCTGGAGGCGTGAACCAGGCCCTGAAGATATCTGTTAACTCCTCCCAGGAGTCGAGGCCACAGCTGTCTGACTTGCACCGCAGCTAGACAGATCCGTGGTCCAGCGCTGCAATTTGTACTCTCCATGTGTATTAAATAAATTCTTAAATTGAGAAATAATTGTTTTAAGGAGCTTGATTCTTACAATTTGAACATGTTTTTCAGCGCCTTTTCATTTGAACACAATTGGGTTTAATTCTAAAGCACAGTTTAAAAAAACTAAACTAAAACTTCACTGTACGAGCAAATGTTTGTGCACTAATTCATAAATAGACATTAAAAAAAAAAAAAGACATGCCTAAGAATGTGCAAGCTGCTCTCCTGCATGTTTTAGATGTTTCCTGCTGATTTAAATGGATGACTTACAGACACATTTCTGGAGAGCTCGATTTGGTGAGGAAGTTAAATAAACCATTTGAATCAGGTGTGTTGAGGCAGGAAAACAACTAATCTTTCAGTAAAATGGCCCGAGGCTTTATTTAAATAAGGTTTGGAGCCGTGTTTCAGCGTTGTCCTTTAGCATAAAGTAATTTTTTTTTTTTGTTTTCCAATAAATTGCACCAACAAAAGTTTCTCTAATCTAGAAAGATCCAATCTGGACTTTTGTCAAATTGTTAAATATTTATTTTATCACTTCATCAAGATTACAGGAAGGCTCTAGTTTTCATTTTGGTGTCTATGAAACTATGTGCTATTTTGAAGAAAAAAAAATATTTTCAATAAAGTCATTCAAAAGCTTGCATAAACAGTAAAATAACATTTGTGTAAATACTTCAGGGTAAACAAGTTGATTTAAAACAAAAATAAAAACTTTTCTTATCCTACTTGCAGTAGGCGCCAATTTTACTGAACATTAAACCAACAGTAAAACCACTAACACCTTAACAAACATAAAAAAAGAGTTAAGTTAAAGTTTTTCTTCCCATTTTCTTAAACAACATTGTGTTACATACCATTAGTTGTCTTATCTTTTAATTTGTTTCCACAAATTTAGTCGCTGTTTGCTTCTTTTCCACTAATTATCAGCTGTTAGCAGCTGTTAGCTGATTTAAACGTTTGTCTGGGGACTTCCGGTTTAGAAGGCAGTTTCAGAATAAAAGCACAAACTCACTTATGTTTGTTTTTTTTAAAAATGCGTTTTAAGCTGAAGTCAACTGCAATAAAATGACCTTAAACTCATAGTAAAGATACTTAAGGTTCGTGGTAAAAATATTTATCATTTTGACTTATTGTGATAGTGAGAAAGCTGGATCAGGATTCATGCTGTTTCCTGTTTGGTTCAGGTACTTTTGTTTTTTTGTAACTTTTAAAAATATTTAACTTTATTTAAAATAAAATTCCCCGCAGAAACACAGATATATCTTCAGTTTAATCAAAAACATCGTTCTCTTTTAAACCTGCTGCAGCAAAGTGGCTCTAGTTTTGTCTTCCTATAGCTATTATTAGCATTTAGCTACTTTTCCACCTCTTTTAGCTACCATTCTACTGCTTTTAGCTATGTTCACTGCTTTAAAAGACCACAAATCTGGATAAAATAAATGTATATGAAGGAAATTTACCAATTTATTGGAAACAAGCTGGTTTTGTTTACGAGACGCTGGTTTAAAAACTTGGTCTGGAGTAACGTTGTCGGGAATCCCCAAGCTTCACAATGATGCTCGACATTATACGAAGGGATTTCCTGGTGCTACGGCAAGCGAAAAATGTTCAGTTTTCAAGGACATTAAAAGGATTATACAAGAAAAGATTATTTCTAAAGACAAACCTGTTAAAAATCTTAAAGTTAAAGGTAGATTAGGAACATTAGATGCTATTTAAGATGTGTTTTTATGGATTAATTTTTACACTGTTTGCCGGTAAAAATGAATAACTTCACTCTTCTTTTGCATTTTGCAGCACGGGTCACATATGCTGAAAAGAAAATATCTGAGTTCAAAACAAAAAAAATTATTTTGATTTGTGCTGGTAGGTAAATAGTCTTAGTTTTGCCTGGATGTGCCATAACTTTCTCCAACTGAACAGAAATAAAACTGAATTTATTATCTTTGGACCTAAAGAGGAACGATCTAGTCAGCACACAGCTTCAGTTATTACAGCTAGAAACTAGCAATCAGGCCTGAACCTTCAGAGTCACATAAAGACAGTTACAAAGTCAGCCTTCAACAACCTAAAGAACATTTCCAGGATTAAAGGACTAATGTTCCAGCAAGATCTAGAGAAACTCATCCATGCGTTTATCTTTAGTTGCATTGATTATTGCAACAGTGTCTTTAGGGGTCTGCCTAAAAACTCAATCAGACAGCTTCAGCTGATCCAGAACGCTGCTGCTCGTGTTCTCACTAAAACCAGGAAGACAGAGAACATCACCCCAGTTCTAAAGTCCTTACACTGGCTCCCTGTAGCTCAGAGAATAGACTTTAAAATACTTTTCTTGGTTTATAAATCACTGAACGGCTCAGCACCACAATACATTAAAGACCTACTATTGTTGTATCAACCCTCCAGACCACTCAGGTCTTCTGGTTCTGGTCTGCTCTGCATCCCCAGAACCAGAACCAAACACGGAGAAGCAGCATTCAGCTTCTATGCACCACAAATCTGGAATAAACTTCCAGAACACTGCAGAACAGCTGAAACACTGAGTTCCTTTAAATCAAGCATAAAACCCCACCTGTTCAGAGTTGCTGTTGAACCATAATCAAGATCAATCAACATCAGTGCTATACAAGTAAACTAGATTGATTGATTGATTAGTTTTACCTTCTATATTCTTTTTTTTTCCCTCAAACATCTTTCATTTATGTCATTTTCAACCATTTTTACTGACAGATGTTATTTCTCCATCAGTCAAGAGAAAAAAACAAAGATTCAAACTATTTAAACGTCTTTATTTCACAATATCTTCATCACACCAAAGACATTCGTATCATAAAAACAAAAAACGTTCAATATGTCGGACTTTTCCTTCAAGAGAAATAACCAAAGATTCACAGGAACATGTGAACAAGTGTCAATACTGTCTTTATGATTAATACTGCTGTAATATTATGTACATTTCTTTCTTTTACTGCAAATATCTAGTAAAATTGAATTCCTTTGCTTGTAAAAAATAGTGATATGTATAAAAGTAAAAAAGCAACATTTTCTGTGTGGTTAAACATTATTCTATCAGCTAAAAGGTGCAAATTTTGAATACATTCTGGAAAAAAAACATTCAAAAAGTCTTTCCTGTCCATCAGGAAACAAAGCATCGTTTCCAGATATTCCGACCTCAGAGCAGGACGCCCCCTTCACGTTTTATTAACGAGGGAAAAGTCAGAAGCCGGTTTCAGAGTTTTCAGAGTTTCGCGCCGACGTTCTCGTAGGTTTCTGCTGGAGCTTCTGTCGCAGCCGCCGGGGCTTCGTGTTACATTTCTGAAAGAGGAACGCAGACGATGAAGAGCAGACAGACCCGTATGGTGATTTTCTCGTGTGAGTTTTCGGTACCTGCAGGTGCTGGTCCTCGGCGGTGCTGTCCTTCAGGTAGGAAACGGAGCAGAGGTTACAGAAGAAACCCGACTCTGGGCTCACGAACTCTTTACCTGAGGAGCAACAAAAACAAAACATTTAAAAAAGGTCGGAACATGAAGCGTGAATCCTTGTTTTGAGCTTCTCACCGAGGGGATTTTTAGGGTCGAGCAGCGGCAGGTTGAAGCCGGCAGCAACACAAGGACACTGAGGACACTGAGGACACTGAGGACGAGGTCTCTTTGCTTCAGGTTCACTGAGCTCCATCCTCCGTTTATTAAGGACTGAAAAAAAGAAAACATTGATCAAACATTAAAACGCAACATGCATCTACACACATTTATCAATTTAAGATTAAAACTGTGAATCTCTGAATTCAACGGACAGGTCGGGTCTTTTAAAGTGGGGTTCTGTGGAAAGATTCTGAACAATAAACATCTTACCTGTTGTAGACAGACAGGCTAGTCTGAGCAGGACTCAGGGCTGAGCCGTTGAAACAAGCACCGTTTTCTTAACCTTTTTACAATGGTGTTAATTTTACATCACACTGTGAATTCTGTTTTTATCTGCAAACCTAAACGCTGGCAGCTAGCTGTAGCACTTCTGCTGCAGCCTGGAGCACTTCCTGCAGGGATATTATTATATTTCTGCAAGAAAAACTCCATCCATCCATCCATCCATCCATTTTCTTTAACCACTTCTCCATTCCGGGTCGCGGGGAGCCGGTGCCTATCTCCAGCAGTCACTGTGCGAGAGGCGGGGGACACCCTGGAC
>JAOXNZ010000199.1:2678152-2689171 GCA_028566095.1 Kryptolebias brasiliensis | reverse complement strand
GACCTGTCCAGGGTGTCCCCCGCCTCTCGCACAGTGACTGCTGGACATAGGCACCGGCTCCCCGCGACCCGGAATGGAGAAGCGGGTAAAGAAAATGCTGCTGACCAGACCACATCTAAGCAGTTTCTCTATTTAAACTTAGAAAAAATCTTTTATTTTTTGTATGAATACTTTATTCTAAATTCTTTTATTTCTTTAACACGAGACAGGAAACAAAGTAAGGTGCAACTGCAGAGTTTTGGTTTTGAAAAGTTCCTAAATGAGACACAAACGCAGACCTACTTCCTCACTTTATGAAAAATAGATTGTCTGAAAACGTTTACATCCATACCGAGCCTATGCTGCATGGACCTCAAGATGGTAAAAATGCACTATAATTACAAAAGAAAAGGAATACTTACATACCATTATGGTTCAGAATTACTCAGAGTAAACTAACAAATAGTATTGTATTGATTTAAAAATGTAAAAAAAAAGAATTTGCAAATAGAAACCCACCCGAACCATTAAGCACTTGGTAATTAAAGTAGGTTTCAACAGATTATAACTTTTTCCAGTGATCCGGGCTTCAATCTCACTGGAAATTATTTAATTATTTGTTAAAAGCAATAACACTAATACGGGGCTCTCTAAACCTCAGGGTCCACGGTAAGGCATTTGGAAAGGATTTTACCAAAGATAAAAACTCTTCATTTACATGGAGGGGGTGGGATTTAAGGCTGGTCCCATTCCGGCTTCAACTTTCAAGCTCAGGTCAAAGGTCTATCAGTATCATATACTCTTTAGATTATTCAGATTTTTAAATCAGCCTGAAAAGATTTAAGACTTACCATGCATGCCTGAGGGACAACATATATGTTTTTGTCCTCATAATGAAATCCAAATTTGTAGAGCAGATTGGCGAGGTCAGCCTCGGTGTAGCAGCCGTCGTGATACTTTGGCAGGTTGGTTATTAATAACAGCCTTAACTGAATTGAAAAATGCTGCAAACAGAGAGAGAAAAATTAACATGAGCTCAGGTTGAGAAAAGTCTACTTTCATACATACTTATAAAGCAGTACTAAAGAGACAAAATGGTTACTGATGGCAACTAAAGCTTACCTGACAAAGAACCCAGAGATCAAGGTTGGTGTGGGTAGGATATTATTACTATTATTTTGTTTCCAATGTCTTTTTATAGATCAACAAAATATATAACAGGTGGTAAATAACCATACCCATGCAACAAACAGAAAAATAAATTAATCTGAAATAAATTATGACAACCATTAACATTCAAAGAAACACAAATGCAAATAAATTCCTAATAAATTTAATTTGTTTAAAAAAAAAAGGGTGGAACTACTGTAGGTTTCTGAAAAATTGCCAAAAAGGGATGACAAAGCTTGTGAAATTTACTTCCCAGGACCCTAAAAGTGTGACAAATTTTTTCAATATGCACAAAAAGACAATTTCCCTGATATCAGACTACTGGCTACAGGCATCTGCATCAATTATACTGTAGAACTGTACTATCACACAAAAGATTGTTTCCTCTGTTTTCTTCTCAAGGTCTTTGGTTAGCTCCAATCGTTTCTCAGATTGGTTCAGCTTGTTAGAGATATAAAATGATTACTATGATTTATTTAGTGTTCTTAGTGTTATGACTATATTGTTATGGGTATAATCAGTCTGTAACCTGTTATGAACTGTTAGTACTTTCCCCTAACAGAAGAGACTCAACATTTCCACACACAGGACAGCTGGACGCACAGATAAGACATTGCTATATCTGAGAGTGATGTATAAACACACAGGTTCACTCATCTGGCATTGTGTAGAGCATGTATGCTGTCTGTGATGCTTTAGGACCCCTTGTACAAGTAAAAGGTCTTAACTCAATCGGCAGCTGGTCAGGCTCTCATTCACTTGGAGGCCATCTGTGATGCTTCCCTCTGCAGCGAGGCTTTTGTTTGACTAAATATATGATAATTGAGATGATTCAGGACATAATGATGGGAGCACCATGTTGTAGGGTGGCAATCAGCCTTCTGGTTCATTCCACCTGCAAATCGCATCGATTTCCTGGTACTATTTATCCTCAATCTCACATAATCTCTCAGCCATAGACTCAGAGGGTGCAACAGTAAATGAATATTTTCCAGTCATTCTCAAAAAGTTAATTTCCCCTTTTTCTTTTTTTAAATTTTTACTGCATCACAGAGGTTTTGAGTTCATTCAGCCCTGCTCTTATGGCCAATTGCAGAAAGCCAGGTGCCTCACGCTCTAACTCTGCCCAACGCAGAGATAGATTGTCTTATACCAGTTACCTACTGAAACAAACTGCCCATCTGTTCTTGCCTAATAATAATTCTTGCCTTATAGGTGCCCACACAGGGGACACCATGCTGAAAATGGTGCTTAGATGCCTTAACTCAGCATTCACTGACCAAAATCAACCAGCAACTGTACCTGTCATCGATTCAGTTATCCCTGAGAGATCTAATGCCACTTCCACCTACTATAATCACCTAGGAAGTGAACAAGCACCAAATTACCTGAAACCTGCAAACTTACCAGGCAAGTAGGATTAAAATAAAAAAAAAAACAGCTTAAGTGAAGTGAGGCAGGAAAGCTGCAAATCACTGCATTATTAGACAGGAGGATGCAGGCCACTTTTAGGACCTTTGAGCCTCCTTTGTCTAATATCTCTGAGGATGACTAAAAATTAAATTTAAAACAGTTCACCAGTGTCCAACAAAACACTTGAGTTTCTGTTAGATGTGTCCATTTTGGTAAATCATTCACAGATAAACTTATATAAAAAACTAAACCCTTATTAATATTTACCCCCTGGTTGTAAATTATAGATCTTTCAAAATAAGCTGAACTATTTAAAGTGGGAGATTTAAAACAAAAAAAACCTCATCCTTAGCACACAAAGATGTGCTATTGTTAACATAAATTAGCACTTTTCTATGGTGCGTTTAAGGACCAGAGAAAAAATTTTCAACAGCTGGTTAATAGTCAAGCTAAAAATCGGCCAATTCTGGTCACCAATTGATTAATTGGTGTGCCCTTAATAGTGAACATCAATTTAAAGTGGGACTTGTATTTTTATGATCCCATATAGACAGATGGACAAAAGATGGCAGCTAAAACACCTCAAGTACGCAGCAAAATAATAATAATAATAAAAACAGCAACTGAATAAAAATGTTTGACTCTGCAGAAAAATGCATCATCACACTCCTATTGTATCATAAGACTAAAACTGATTACTTTAGAGTGAGTTCATTTTCTTTTTAAAGTTTTATCTTGAGTAAAAATCTTACTTTTTTGGACATGATGATTTTCTTGCCCCAACAACCTGCAAAGAAAAGTAAAAACAATGGAGTAAAAAGAAGTGGGGGGAAAAAAGAGGAATTGTATTAAATGCTTAAATTTACAATTTCTATACAAATGCTATGGATGTCTTACGTATTTTTTGTGGCTGCAGGAGACTTTCCATCCTCTCTCCGACAGTCTGTGAGGAATCTATAGCAGCCGGCAGCTTTTTGATTTGACCTGAGGCTGTCGGATCGTTTTTGGTCGATGCAGCTGAAACTTTGCTGACAGCACTGGAAGCTGAATTTGTTTGGGCCTTTAACACGGTCAAAACGCCTAAAAAAAAAGAAAATAAAAGCAAATGAATAACTAAGAACAAATGAAGGGTGTTAACTAAAGTTCTTGGGTTTAATGCATTTCCTGTCTGTTTCAGGTCAATTTTTCATGTGAGGACTGTTTTCTTTTCCTGTAAAATTACCATTTCTAGCCTGGTTGTTGCTCTGAATTGAAATGAAAATGGTCTTTTGTTAAACATCCTGACTGATTCAGTCTGGTTTAGGTTTAGGAACTACACCCCCCCAAAGAAAAAACACCTTTTAGTTTATAAAGCAGTAACAGATATTGTTCTGACGACAGAAATACCTGCTGTAGCTGAAGTCTCCTTGCAGGGTTGACATAAAGTCACTGTGGATGTTTCAGCTTTGGAAGTCAGGACAGCCTTGGCGGGTTCTGGAGATCTTCCCTCAGTCTTTGCTTCAGATCCAGAAACATCTGGAGGTTTTGTCGTGGACTTGATTGCAGATGTAGAAACAGCTGGTTTTGTTGTCAGCTTGATGTCAGATTCAGAAACATTTGAAGAGTCTGTGTCTCTTTTCTCAGGTTTTTTGTCAGATTTAGAACATTTAGGAGGTTCTACAGGTTGTTTCTTAGGCATTGTCCCTGATTCAGAGACAATAGGAGGGTCTGAAGCTTGTTTCTCAGGCTTGAGCTCAGCTTTAGAAACAATGAAAGGTTCTGTGGCTTTTTCCTCAGACTTCTGAGATTTAGAAACTTCGGAAGGTTCTGTGGTTCTTTTTTCAGGTTGCAGCTCAGATTCCAAAACGTTTGGAGGTCCTGCAGGTTTTGTCTTTGGCTTGATCTCAGTTTTAGAAACGTCAGTAGGTTCTGGAGCTCTTTCCTTAGGCTTTGCCTCTGATTTAGAAACATTGGACAGTTCTGTGGCTCCTTCGGGCTTGTGTTGAGATTTAGAAACTTCAGGAGGTTCTGCGGCTCGTTCCTCAGGTGTTGCCGCAGCCTTGGGAACAGTGGGCTCATCGGAGGCAGCCAGTTTAGCAGAATCCTGTTTCGCTTCCTTGTTAGAAGGTTCAGAGAGTTGAAGCCGTGTTCCACTTTTCACCGCCGGTGGTTTGGTACCATCATCTGACACGTCTCCTTCAAGGTTTATTCTGATCTCACTGGAGTCTTTCAAACGCTGTTTTAGGAGCTTCAAACTGAAATTTAAGGAGAAAAAAAACTTTAATTTTAAAGAGATTCGTTAAGAAACAGTACAGTTATGTTTATATAAAGAGAGACGCTTTTATTTCTCTTTCTGCTTTATCAATCCAAATCATTTTTAAGAGAATAATTTCCATTTGTATGCATATATAATTAATTCATCACCTACATTTTCAACTGCAAGTTACTTTTTAAATTTTTTTCCCTTCTAAGAGATGTAATGTCTAATTTATAATAAACTACAGTTACCAACCACTCAAACCAATCAACACTGATTCGCTCTGATTTAATCCAACATTGAGTTTAGAGCCTTCAGAAAACGACTATGATTTACTTGACCAATAAATAAATAAAAGAACAATACTCACGACTCAACATGTCGAACTTTGCTCCTGCCGAGAAAAAAAAAAAGAAGTTGGTTAAATCATAAATGAGGGGAAAGCGGCTGCTGAAGTAGTTTCTTTTTTTTATTTTATTCTGGTTTTAATTTCTCAAAACAAACTCATAAAGTCAGTCACCGTCTGCACAATGGTTCAAATGTAATTTAATAAAAAAAAACATCTAATCCTACATCATTATTGAACATTTGCCTGCAGGATGAAATGTAACGTGTAGTAATCAAGTAATCGAGTTTATAGTTTTGATTTCAAACAATCAGAAATGGGATAATTTGAAAAAAGGGTTTGACACCCCTGATTTACTTTGATGTCATGTCCATAAATTGAAGAAAACATACCAGGTTTTGTGCGCAGGTAAATCCCGCCTCAGGGAAATCTCCTCCAGCACGTTATTTACACAGCTGGATGTGATCATCTCGATGCAAATCTGAGGGTAAAAATGAAGAGCAGGAAAACAAAAATAAGTAAAAATCTTATTTAAAGGGACTCCTGACTACAGAGGTGAGAAAGGAAAATGATATGTTGGGATGTCTCTTAGTTTTTTTGTAAACAAATAAAGGCTCAATGAGATTGATACAGATAACTGGACAGGTAAACCTTTTTTAGTCTCTCCAAGCAAAGGTTAATATTACTGATTACAGATTTATGTTTTCCTTTCTTCAACACTGAACATACTTCACTCTGGCAGCTACAGATTACTCAACAAAAGCTGCAAATATAATGCGTTTCTTCCTGTAGTTTAAAACAGACTGACGAGCCTGAGCGCGTAAAGGCTCGGTTCGCGGTCACGTGGTTGTAAGACACCATTCATCGTCCACGAGACACTCGGATCAGAACTCCCGGGAAGCTTCTCCTCCTTCCTACGGCGTTAAAACGGGTTTCTTCTCGCCGGCTTCTCAGCTCTCTTGTCCTTGTACAGATGTTTGCTTCCCTCACTGCGACCAGAAGTGTTTATTAAACAGACTGAGACAGTCACAGCCAGGAAGAGCCGCCTGTGTCTCCGTGGTCTTTTTAATTTCACAGGTTTCTAAGTTTTGCTGGAACAGTCTTAAAGACGGCTGCATTTTCCCCCCAGCTGCTTCTCAGCGGAGCAGAAGAAGCAAAAGACAAAATGGCTCCATTAAAGCTTACCGGCTTTTCCTCATAAACACGCCCACAACAACTTCAGACCAATCACATGATACTTGGAGCAAATCCCTGAGAAACAGTTCGGCCCGGGCCTTGTGTCGAGAAGCAGTGAACGAAGCTGCTACGAGAACAAAATGACGCAATTTTCGTAATGCAACCACGTGAATGAGAGCCGACTTCGTGACCTCTCATGGAGGATGACAACAGCTTAAATGTGGCCGGCTTTGCCTCGTCGTACCCTGTTGGCGAGCGGCAGGAAGTTGACAAAACAACCCATAGACGCCACTTCTTCCATGACCCTCTTAATGAGGTCCACGCTGGTTTCAGAGAGCTCCACACAAAGCAGCCGCTTCTCCAGGAACTCGAGCTCCGGGACGTGCTGAAAAAAACCACCAACAGTTCGTGTTAAAGAGGCTCGTTTCACAGATCGACTGCAGATTATTTATTATTTTGTTCTCATTAATGACTCACAGCGTTGCTCCATTTCATGAAGGTTCTGTAAATGACCTCCTGCAAACAAACAAACAAAAAAAACATTTTATTTTCACATATAGAAAAAAAAACAATGGTGGAAACATTTTTGTAAACTTTTAAAAAATGTGAAAATCAGAATATATATATTAAAAAAAACAAAAAAAACTCAAAACTGTACCAAAAAAAAACCTATATTTCATGTAAATGTTTAAACATTTGTGGATTTTTTAAAGAGTTTTAAACCAAAATGAATAATAAAATACATTAGATGCTCTATTTTTAAAGTAAAATTAAACATTTACAACAAATTTAAAACTTTACAAATATTCGTGTTTTCCTGTTTTCTCATCAAGTAGCATCATGATGGCAGAAAATATTGTCAGAAGCAAATAAAGCTGTAAGTCTTCATGATGAAGGTTTTAAGAGTGCATCACACTTTAAATAATTCAGGATATTTTTCATAAAATAATGTATTACAAAACAGCGGCGGCTGGTGGTGATGTTTGTAGGGTGGGGTAACAGATATATAATAAAACGCTGCAGCTTGGATTCCAACAACAGAAGCGTCGAATAAAGAAAACCTGCTATAAATTGACATTATGTCCTTTTTCAGCACAAAGACAACCTTAAAACAAACCACCTCCAAAAACCAAGCTTACACAGATCCTCTGTCAGCTGTTCAATACTTCATTTCCTGCATTAAAAGTTTCAACAAACAGCTTTGAATAACACTGCACCACACTCCTTCACACAATTACTGATCAAACCGATAAAATCAAATCAAACAAGACATGCAATATTAGAAAGTGCTTTTCTTTTTTAAATGAGGCCTTCCTTATTTAAAGAGATGCTCACTCCGATGACTTTTCTGGGATGTAAAAAGGTAAATAACCACCGCCTTAAAGATTTGTTAGCTACACTTGCTGTTAGCCAGTCCTTTAGCTGAAACCAGGTACTACGCCAAACCACGCCCACATACGATCGCTCACGAGGTCCACCCTACGTCCACCCTGATTGGCTGAAACCTGAGGCCTTGGGCTGACCCTGGGCTGGGGGCGGGACAAGACAGCTGTCAATCATTCTGTACCATGAAATTACATTCAATGATCGGGGCTGAGAAAAGTTAGCCCTTTGGAAAGACTCTGGGGTTTTCTGGAGACTGTTTGGCACCAGTTTTGTTGTAAATTTCACAAAATTTGATACAATATTAATAATTTGTGTTTTTAGGTATGCTTTTTTAGGTAGGCTTAGCCCTACTAGCCCACTTATACCAGCCGCCCCTGTTACAATATATATACATATAATAAGATGCACAATATTTTGCATGAAAAAGATCACATTCTGAAGAGAAGTTTGTGTAGTTTAGAGCTTGTGTTATGATGGAAATAAAATGTGTTTTTTTTTATTTTGAAGTTGAACATTTTCACTGAAATGACCAAATATTAAGCAGCTTTTAAAGATCAAAAACTCAAGGCTAAAGCAAACCCACTGAAGGAGCGTTGCAGCCCAGAGACCCCCCCTCTGACACTTTCCCCGCAGTTTTCATACCTCGCTAGATTCGTGGCGCATGTCCTGTAAGATGAAGTGGACCTGGAGAGCGCAGTTTCCGACAGAAAACGGCTTTTTGACGTGATCGCGAACAAAACTGCAGCACGCCTCCCGGTTGTAGAAATATACGAAGGCCTGAAGGTGAGGAGAGACAGTTACATTTAAAGACAAATGCTTATCTGAACAATAAAAATCAGTCGGAGACCAAAGAGACAACTGGTCATCAATCATGCCAACAACCAATCTGGCACTTCCTGTAGGGAGACTGATTTGAACCCAAAACAGTGGCTATTTTTTACACTTCATCTCTAATTTTCTCAAACAATAAAAACAAATGAGCAGGCTCAGTTTAACAGTTTAATATAGATGTGGTAGATTGAAGGTTTTTTTAACTTCTTCACTTATTTTAAACCTGATACCTGAGGAACTAAGACATCTGAGACTCACTGTACGTCTGCTAGCAGCATTAGTATCTACGCTGAATTCACACCGTGGTCCTGAAACTTCTTACAACAAGCACCATCTTAAAAAACACTAAACTTTCCAAATAGCACCACTGTAAAGGACAAAAAAAATCCAGTTTGTATTCATGCAAGGGCTGCACGATATTAAGAAAACGTCCAATTGTGATATTTTCCTCTTAATCTACTGCTGCGACTCTCTTTAGCATTTAGCTTTAGCATTTCAGCTACGTTCTTCTAAATAAACTGGTGACATTTGTAATGGCGGGGATCCATTTGATTGCCAAATATATTACTGACATCCACCTTGGGCACGCAATTTACTGTAATACTTTGCAATATTGATATTCAACGTGCCGATACTCCAATGACAACAGATTTTTGATATATTGTGCAGCCCTAATTCATGCTGTCTTTCTTCCTTGCTTTCTTGAAACCGTGCTGTGAGATTACAACAACCAAGATGGACTAAAAATTAAAAACAGGGCTTTGTTTTAGTGCGGTTCTGCAGCATCAGCTCCTCACCCTCCTCTGCAGTGGAAGAACCAGAACGTTGTAGTACAGAGTCTGAAGGTTCTGCTGGGGGAAATAAGGCCACACCAGCTTGGCCACGTCCTCGTGTTTGTAGTTTCCTTCCGGTAAACCCGTCAGCATGACCGTGGAGTACACGGAGCCCGGATGGAGAGCCGTCTACAGGATGCAAAGTTTCAAGAGTAAGAAAACCAAAAAACCAAAATACCTGATCCGTGTGCTTCCTCTGGGAAACTTCCTGAATGTTTTAAACAGTTTCACAATAATTCTACTGATTGATACACTATAAAAGTGTGCCTCAGGTCTTCTTTTTCACATTAATATCACTTAAAAATAAAAAAAAAGCTTAAATGTACAGAAAATTGTGCTTACTAAGATGTCCTTTTGTTGGACTGTCAGGAAATCTAGGAGACAGAAATGAACACATTCAGTCCGCATCATTTACAGAAAACAAAGTAGATCTGGAATTGTCTTTGTTAAATTTTTTTTTTTTTTTACCTGGGATGTTAAACCAAGGAGATGCAGTTGGGAAAATGTAGGGATTGGTTGTCATAGTGATCCAAAATGGCGAAGTGGTGCCCTGAGGAATGCCATATTTTGCTTTTGGTATTTCTGACCCAGGAACGACGTCCTCGCTGTTGGGCAGAGCGTTCATCGGCAGCTGTGGTGCTGACCAAAAAAACCCAAGGAGAGTTTTTGGTTTAAAATACATCTGGGTAATGTTAAAATCAGCAAGGCGACACAGCTTCATCTGTCATGATTCACCATGATCAAATTCGTGTTATGTTCTTTCAAATATAATAAGAATTCACAGGATGTAAGCAAACACTTTCAGTGATCTGCAGACCGGAAAAACCTTCATTACTTTTCTTTTTTTTAACATGCTTGAAAACGTTAGTTAAAAAATAAATAAAATGATGTCAGTGCATGTAACAGCCCAAGGAACAACAGATCTTTATGGTTAAGAATATTATTCTGATGATTTGATTTAATTAAGAGGAAAATGGGTTGGTAAAGAAATCGTTTGCTCAGAAATAGCAGATTTCAGCATCATTTGTTGAGAAGATTAGCCCAGTCTTGACTGCCCCATATTTAACCCATGGCTGACAAAATTCCTTCCATTAACTTTAATTTGACTAAATATACAATACAACCTCTCAAGTATAAACGTGCAGTTCCTTACGTTTTGCTCTCTTGGTGCTTCTCGGTGGTTTAATCCTGTGAACTATGTGGTAGAAGCCTTTTTTCAGGAGGCTGTACCAAATCCCGAGCCGATCAGCGTCATAAATGGACTCAAATTCAATGAAAACCTGAAACACAGAGATGCGAGACCGTCAGGAACAATTCGTTACGAGGGATTCAACACACACACACCTGTAGATGTGCTTATACCTTGTTGAGAAGAGGCAGGAAGTTTCTGACGGAGCCGATTTTACTCAGAGCTTCTTTAAGGTCATTGGTCTCACTTGGCGAGATGTCACGAATGTAGATTAAACTTGTTCCGTCCTGGTTCACGATCTGTCTCGATAATAGCAGGTGAGGATTCAAACCAGAGACACATTAGTTCTGCCGTCCCTTTATGAGTTTTCATAATTCTACCGTAGCCGGTGCCTATCTCCAGCAGTCACTGTGCGAGAGGCGGGGGACACCCTGGACAGGTCGCAAGTCCATCACAGGGA
>JAOXNZ010000199.1:2662069-2674668 GCA_028566095.1 Kryptolebias brasiliensis | reverse complement strand
AGCGGCAGCAGCGGCGCCAGCGGCAGCAGCGGCGCCAGCGGCAGCAGCGGCGCCAGCGGCAGCAGCGGCGCCAGCGGCGCCAGCAGCAGCAGCGGCGCCAGCGGCAGCGGTACCAGGAGGCGGCGTTTCACTCTCAGCTTCAGGTTTCATGTGTGGTTTCGTTTTAGGAGGTCCAGGTGCTCCAACACTGTCAAGAGGCTTTAAAACTTCATTCTTCTGGGTCTTCGTGGTAGCAGAATCTTGAGGAAATCATTAAAACAGGCAACAGATTTTTTTTTCTTTTTTAAATGAAGCAAAATTATTACAACTTCTGAAAATATTTGCATCGTTACGGATGGGCTTATACTTCTGTCTTCTTCAAGAAGACAGACAAAACGTTTTGGGGGTAAACAATTCACCACCACAAATCACCAGAAACAGATTCAACAGAAAAAAGAACTGTCCCACTATTTATTGGTTTTGGTTAGATTTAACATACATACACTATCCTGGTGCCAGAAAAAAAACAGATGGGCATTTTTCAGTGAATTAAATATTTCCAGCCTACCCTTTTCATTTGTTTTCATCTCCATCCTCCCAGGCGTCTGCAGCTCCTCCAAAGCAACTCCAGCAGAACTTCCTGCAGTCCGATCTTGTTCAGTCTTTGTGCCGGCCTTTGGTTTCGGTACATTGGAGTCTAAATCTGGCATCGTGCTAGTTTGGACCTGTGGTGCATCTTTAACTGAAGCTTCTGGAGTCGCCTGCGGAGGCTGAGTTAAAGATTCTTTTGGTTCAGTTACATCTTCACTGGTTGGTGTTCGACCATCTGCAGATGTTGGGTTTCCTTCCTTGCTCTCAGCAGAACTTTTAACTTCCTCAGACTCAGTTGCTCCAGTTTTCTCAAGCTCCAACGTTTCAGCTTCATTTTCTTTTCTCGTCTCAGGATCAACTTTAAGCTCTACTTGTAATTGTCTTTCGGATGCCGTGATGATTCTCGTCTCACAGACTTTAGCTGAATCTTCAGGCTCGACTGCAGATTCCTGAACTTTTGAATCCAAGCTTTTGGCTTTGAAAGTCCCAGGACCTTCAGTCTGACTTTTTGACACAGCAGATTTTGACGACACCTTCATGGTCTTTTCTGTAAAAAAATTCGCTCTGAAGCCCTCGAGGGTTTTTAAAGCATGACTCTTTGCCTTAATGACAGTTCTCTTGCCTTCAGCTGGTTTAGCAGAAACCACACTTGATGTCTTTTTAACCTTAGTTGTTTTATTCAGCTGAACCGCAGAATCTTCACCTCTCTTTTTGGTGACTTTAGTTGCTGGTTTCTGTTTGGGGCAACCAGAACCAGGACTGTTTTTTGAACTTCTGGACTTCTTGGATCCTAAGGGCTCTACAGACACTTTGCCTTTTTTCTGCCCAGAGGCGTCCTTTTCTTTAGAACTCACGACTTTTGCTTTTTTCACAAGTTTGCCTGCTGAGGCTTTTTTGTGTTTTCCTGGTAAAGATAAGAGTGTTTTAATTGGAAGCAGAACCAAGTTTCGAGCAGAACCAGATTCATTTGTCGCTGCAGATTTTCTGTGAAAGAATGGAAAGAGGTGAGAAAAATAAAATACTGATTTGTATTTCTTACCTTTAACATTTTTTCTCTGTAATGGTAATAAAATATATAAATAATAGGAACAACAATTAACACACAAGTACAATCATATTTACAATAATGTACCAAGTTTCAATAAAAACTTGGAACATTTTTTAGTGAAACTTGTCTACTTCTTTAGGGTTTGTTTTGGTGTTAAGTTTTTTTAGGGTGTTGACATGATTTTAACGTATTATCACTGTATGTATGACAATAAACCTCTCATATATTATGTGAAAAAAAGCTCTCTGCCTTTAAGATTATATTTTGTTCAGGCTGGCGTTGTCGTCCAGGTGACCCATTTCCTAGTCTTATCCCTACCCCTTAAAGTCACAAAGTGTCTCGGCTAAAATATTCAACGACGAAATTAAACATCCTTTTAAGATGCTTATATGCCACCAGTTTTCACAGATATGCCTTTAAACAAACACAAAGTCAATATGACACTTGAGATACTAATAGGAGTACATTATTTATATAATAAACTGTTTAGTGTCTCTTATGGGTAAATACAGTAAATTATTAAAGATTTCAGATCACTCTTAAAGTGCAGCTTGTGTGAATAACTTACTGTTGAGTTGGCTCTTTCTGATCCTTTGTAGTAGGAAGGGCCCTCTCAGATACACTGCCCTATAAATGTATTAATCGTGGACTGATCAGGTTATTGACAATTCACATAACAGGACAAATGCTGACGTGTCTTTTCCACAGTAAGATACCTTTTCTGAGAGAACGGTGAGAGCCACTCCTTTCACATCAAGGCTCTTTACGTGCCTCAGTTTTTCAGCATCTTCCTTTCTCTCGAAACACACGGTCGCCTGCATGAACAAACCAAACGCTCACAACACTGAATTACTGCAACGGTAAAGACTGGTTACTCACTATAATCACTCAAAAGCACTAAGCCTCACATTTGAAGTTTGTAGGATTACATGTTAGAAAGCAGCAAAAGTGCAGACTACAATCAGATTTCACTCTCACACTGTTCAGCATAAGGAAATGAGCCAAAATGTTTGAAATGTTGCGATTATCCCTCGTTTTCAGGTGACTGGAAAGGGTTTTGTTTGGAGTACTGTATTGTGGTAGTCTAGTAAGTTTTTAATCATTCCAGTAGAGGTCAAGCTATGTAAGTTTTTTTATGATTGATACGGATACAGATATTTTAGCAATCAGTGCAGCCGACGGCCGATATACAACACCAACACCACACGAAAGCTCCTCACAATGCACAGAAGGTTTCACCCTAAGTCCAGCACCCTGAGACTGTACACTAAGAGAAAGGAGGGAGACAGAGGACTAGTGAGCATCAGAGCCACTATACAGGATGAAACAACCAAAATCCTGGAGTACATCAAGAAGAAAGCCCCCAATGATGATCTGCTAAGTGAATGTCTCAGGCAGCAGAAACCCAATATGGAAGAGAAAGAGGAACCCTCATGGAAAGACAAGCCCCTACACGGCATGTACCACCGGTAGGTTGAGGAAGTGGCTGATATCAACAAATCCTACCAGTGGCTAGAAAGGTCTGGACTGAAGGACAGCACAGAGGCACTAATCATGGCAGCACAAGAGCAATAGAGGCTGGGGTCTATCATACCAGACAGGACCTAAGATGCAGGCTGTGTAAAGATGTCCCTGAGACAGTCCAGCACATAATAGCAGGATGTAAGATGCAGGCAGGAAAAGCATACATGGAACGCCATAACCAAGTGGCTGGAATAGTGTACAGGAACATCTGTACAGAGTATAGACAGGAAGTCCTACAGTCAAAGTGGGAACTCCACCTGAGGTGGTGGAGAATGGCAGGGCTAAGATACTGTGGGACTTCCAGATCCAGACGGACAAACAGGTGATGGCTAACCAACCAGACATTGTGGTGATAGATAAAATATAGAAGAAAGCAGTGGTGATAGATGTAGCAGTCCCAAGCGCCTGTAACAGATCCCAGGAACAACCTCAGAGATTTCTGTCCAGAAGAGCGCCTCCCAGGCCTCTGGTAGAGGACCCGAGCTTGCAGTGAAAGTGGAACGGGTGGGAATGGGTGAATGTGGCCCTAGTGTAAAACGCTTTGAGTGGTCAAAATGACTGGAAAAGCGCTATACAAGTTCAGTCCATTTACCATTCCCCTAAAAAACAAACTGTGGGGTAGCGTAAGTTTGTTGTAACACTATCTTCATTTTCCTCCTTAAATAAATATGCGGGCGATAAGCAAGCCAACAAAGGAACAGCCTGGGGCTTAAAAGGATGAGTTGTTTAAAGTTCAGAGGAAGATTGAGAAGCAAAGCGTCAAACTTTTTAAGAAAAATATGTCATGTAATCCAATGCATATCATCAGAAGCATTTCTTTGTTGCATGTAATCAGAAACATTTCAATTCAGTTTATTTTTATAGCGCCAATTCACAACAAAAGTCATCTTAGGGCATGGTACAAAATCATTAAGATGAGTTATAAAGAGCCAATTAGTAAAAGTTATCTATCTAAGGAAGCCAGCAGATTGTGCTGAATTTTCACTTTGTCACAATCTCCCATCCTGGCACAGTGGTGACAGAGGAAAGTAAAAACTCCCTTTTAACAGGAAGAAACCTCCAGCAGAACCAGAACCAGAACCAGAACCAGGCTCAGGATGGGCGGCCATCGGCCTCGACCAGCTGGGGTTTGAGAGGACAGGAAAGAGACAGAGACAAACAGAATGACTGATCCAGATGGAGTTTCTATGGGAAGAAAGACAAAGAAAAACATATTTTAATGATAGAAATAATTACAAATACAAACAAGGAGAGCACCGAGAGTAAAAACAGCAGCAGAGTAAGGAAATGTGGTCAGTTTGTCTCCAGCAGTCTAAGCCTATAGCAGCAGAACTAAGGGATAGCTCAGGAAAGCTCATTTTTTTGTAGCATTGATGTGTATTACACAAAGTTAGTCGAGTAAACTTAGTGAAACATTGCTGTTGTGAAACATTGTTGTAGTGAAAGTCCTGGACAGCGGCCAGAAAAATCTGCTGGTGTCCTTGAACCAGCAAGAATAATGAGGACTGGAAAGTTAGGGGAAAACCAAGATAAAAAATAAAATAAAAGAGGAGGCCGAAGACCCGGCACCATCAAAGTGCCACCTGTAAGGAGGGGAAGAACCTCGCAGCAGAAAGGACTCATCATCCCAAGGAGCCAATCCTGAGGGAGGAATGAAGAAAGTACGGCCAACAGGAGCAGATTTCAACAGGCTATTTTTAGGAGACTATATAAGTATTTCTTAAAAACTACATAAGCACTGTATCCTGACTGTATGATGGGGGTCCCGGTGGCCGGGGCAGAACCCTCCACAGCATTTTTTTCTGCATCAGAGCATAGTTAAAGCCCTGTTAAACTTGCATTTGACTTTCTGTCTTAACTTTTTTTGTGATCTGTAAAACTTGAGTCGCGTGTCAATGTCCCCGACAACTGCCTCAGTAATCTTTATCATCGCGTGAGCAAGGATTAAAGATTACTTTGAAAACGTACATCGGCCCTCAAAGATTTTTGATGGATTGATATCCTTCCTTTGGCTGAACAAACTTTTCAACTGCTCTTTGAGAGGTAACTAAGGTGAATATATTTACCTAACTAAACGAAACACAGGATACAAAGTTAATAATATTAATCAGGTATTGACATCAGTATTAATACAATAAATTTGACAACATTAACTGGCGAGCCAGGCAGGAGTTGCCAGACGGGATTAATGACAAATTGGAATAGCAGGAAGGGATATAAATCAGCTACACTACCTCTACATTCCAGTTTTTGTGTAAGGACCAGACGTACATTAACTATAAATAAATCTATAAACGATTGATCTCTTAATCGTAGAAGTCATTGACTTATTTTGGTGGTAAAACTTTAATAGCCTGAATCATTACAATGCAAAAATTAGTATTTGAGGTACTTATCAAACATTAGATTTAAACAATTTTAACTCTAACCCTGATCATGTTTTGCGTGAATATGACCCTCCAAGCCTCAGTGGTTTAAAAATTTACTTCCTTTATTGAAGTCCAGGCAATACTAACATAAACTAAAGGTCTAGCATTCCTTTCAACAAATGTTGCCGTCTCCTTTCATGCCAGAGTTTTAAACTAAGATCTTATTCTGAGTTATACCTGTTTTTCTTCCAAAATCAAATCTTGAAAATGTTATGTATCATGTTGTGTGTAATCTGTTAACACTTTGAGTATATGTTGTGAATGAAGTCAGCTTCTAATACATCAGAATTTAGCTCAATATTTATAAAATAGCCATTTTCCTGTTGGCTAAGGTTGATTAGCGGTGACGGCCATCTTGAATTGGCAGCGGGTGATAATTACAAGAAGATACACATGCTGTTCGTGCCCCGTACTTCTTGTACACACCTCTTGTTTGAGCTTCAACAGTAGAACCGATTTGGTTTTTCCAAAGACCTCCACAGCAGCAACCACATCATTGTGACACAGAGAATCAAACGTTCCTTTAAGCTTCACCATGGTTGGAGGAGGTTTATTAAACTAAGGATAAAACAAAACAAAAGACCTGATTATGTAGCTGCTTTTATGAATTACATTGCTCATGTCATTGATCAATGAAGAATGAAGGAATGAAGAAATCCTAAACCAAATATTTACTGGTTGTTCAAATCTCAGAAACAAACCAACCTTGAGCTTTGTGGATAAGGTTGCCTTGCTCGTCTGGAGTTTAGGCTGCACCTTTGCCGCTTTAGAAGAGGAAGATGATGAGCTACTTCCTCTTGATGTGGAGACTCTTCTCTTTTTCCCCTGTGGGGATATTGATGACGATGATGACAATGAAGAGGACGGCGAGGAGGCTCCATCCTTGGATAGTTCAGCCATTACAACAGGAACCACCAATTCAAATATTTCCTTGATGTTAGGCTGTTTCGCCAGGGACTGGACAACTAGAAGGGTAAAAATGAGTTATTAGTTTAGTGGCCATCAGGTTTGAAAGATCCTTTCTTTCTTATAATGATTTGTATTATGATGAAATGTGAAGATAAATACAGATAATTAAAAAAAAATTTTATAAGTAGTTTCCTCTGGGATAATACAGGATTTTTAATTGTTTTTTGCAAGTAAATTTAAGTTATAAAGTGTTTGCAAGTCATCAAACCTGGATTTTCCAGGATTTGCTTTGTGAGCCTCTGTACGCTGCATGCCTTCTGTTTCTGAGAGGATGATTCTTCTTGAGATGCTCGTCTCTTACAGCTTGTTGTTAGTGATAAGAGCTTTTTACTGCTATTCTTTGTCAGGGATTGTTTCTCATTGCCTCCTTTTGGCAAAAATTGTTGCTTGCAGCTACTTGTTGGTGACCATTGTTTGTCATCAGTTGTCCTTGATGACGACTGTCGCTCAAGCCTCCTTGTTGGTGACCCCAACATGTCATCCCTTTTTCTTGGAGCAGACTGTCCCTCTCGGCTTCTTGTTGGTGACCATCTCTTATCACTTCCTGGTGACAATAGCTGCTCGCGGCTCCTCCTTGGTAATGAGCGTTGCTCACGGCTCCCCCTTAGTGATGATTGTCGCTCACGGCTCCTCCTTGGTGACGATTGTCGCTCACGGCTCCTCCTTGGTGACGATTGTCGCTCACGGCTCCTCCTTGGTGATGATTGTCGCTCACGGCTCCTCCTTGGTGATGATTGTCGCTCACGGCTCCTCCTTGGTGATGAACGTCGCTCGCGTCTGCCCCTTGGTGATGATGGCTGCTTGTGGCTCTTCATTGGTGATGATTGTCGCTCACGGCTCCTCCTTGGAGATAATTGTCGCTCGCGGCTCCTCCTTGGAGATAATTGTTGCTCGCGGCTCCTCCTTGGTGATGAACGTCGCTTGCGGCTCCCCCTTGGTGACGATGGCTGCTCGTGGCTCCTCCTTGGTGACCATTGTTGCTTGTTACTTTTTCTCCAAGACAATCGTCGCTCTGAGCTTCTCCTTGGTGAAACGACTCTCTTATATTTTCTCTTTGGTGAAGTACATCTCTCATGGCTATTTGAACGTGAGCTGTTACAGGAAGAAGTAGAGCGGCCACGCCATGGAGAGTAGCATCGAGGCCGGGACCTAATGGGCATATTGTAAAACATTTAGAATTGATTAACTATAGGACTAAAAAAGAAAACTACATACTATACTAAAATGAGTATACAGACATTCTGCTACACATTTGCATTTTGCTTTTCATTGTTGAGTGAAATGAATTTTGATTATATGTTATTTCTATCTAGAAATGTAAATTTTTTACAAACCTGCGACTGTGTCTGGGGCTGTGTGAGCAGGAACGGGAACTGCTGTTGGATCCTTTACTTCTATTACTTGTCCTGCAATGGCGAGGACTGTTTGGACGGGAACGGGAACTACTTCTGGACTTTATCTGTCTTTTTCTTGAATTGAGTTGGCGGGAGCTGTATGAAGGGGAACGCGAGCTACTGCTGGATTTGTCCTTTTTATCACTTGAGATGCGTGGGAGGGGGCTGTATGAGCAGGATCGGGAGTAACTGGTTCTTTGGCGATGATGTTGGGTAGTCTGGGCAGTTGAAGGTGAGGTCTTAGCACTTTTAACTGCAGGACTAAAACAAGAAAAGCATAGTTAAGTAGTAGTACTTGAATTTTTAAAAAGGAAGCGTTACAGCAGTCAGGAAAGAACTTGTTCACAGTTTTGGTTGTTGTTTGAAGACGGAAATTTACCTTTGCAACACTGGTAGTTTTCCATCCCACTCTGGGTATCTGTGGGAAAATATAAGAATGAATACATGAAAGGTTACATTTTGACAACAGAACTATTTCTCCATGATGGTGGAAACCAATCTAAACAAATAAAACAACAAGCCTTGAAGCCTAGTCTTAAAAAAAATTCACTAATGTTTTATGGGCCCTCCAGCTCACGAGTTCTAGAAAGATGGCTCAGGATATCATTTCTATATTTTTTAGATGTACATGGACAACAGCAGAAAAAGTAGCTTCACTATCTTTTTCCTTTCCAATTTGTTCCCTATATTGGTTTGATCCAACTATGCTGAACATCAGCAGAGAAAATGCCAATCATTACATCTAAACTGGCAATTGTTGAAAAATAAGCAAAGAAAAAAAATAAAAAGACATACTTTTTCCGGAGCTGTTTGCAGTTCTCAAGGTGCAGGCTTGTGTTCTGGTGGATGATCCAATCCTAAAAGTCACATTAAAAAAAGAAATGTTTAACTACTTCTCTTTACTGTTATAGCTGTATTCTTTGTGACAGTTGTTAGCGTTGAATGTTTCGCGCTTCCGGGCCCATAGATTCAGATGGATCGAGAGGAGACAACCTTTAAAGAATTAACACAATTTATTCACAACCAATTGCCTTGTATTTTCCAACTGGTTCTAACCGGTTATTCTATTTGCTCTGCTAATCAGTTGATAGCAGAGGCGAGACTTTCGGTCCTGCACATCTGGTGTTTTTCGCATTCTATCTCGTCACGAACACCCTGAGCTGAGGAAAATCAACACCTGCTTTATTGATTATCTGAAACTAAGAGCAGACACTAGTAAAATACAACAATGTTTAGATTAATAAGAGTATCATGCAAGGAATCAAACTTATACAAATAACACCATGATTTAACTTCTCTTCACAGTAAATACATTTTTGTAAACATCAGTCAAAAGTGAACTTTAATCCCTGTGACTAATATGCACCCATCGTTTGATACATTAAAAAGAAATTCAATGCTAATTCCCCTAAAAGAAAAAAAATACAGTCGCCTACTCACCTTCATTTGTGCACATTTTTTCTTACATAAAGAACAGGTATGTGAAAATATTTTCGGCGTGGATGCAGCATAATCATGCATCAAATGCAGTGATGGAAGTCCCTTGAAGGGTGGATTTGCTGCTGGAGAATGCTGTTTCGAACAAGGCACATGAGCGGCGTTTGCCAGATCCAGGACTGGCTGAGATGGAAGAATATTGCAGGAGTGAGACTCATCAAAGACAGATGCAGAAGACAGGACAGGATGCGAGGCGGTGGTGACAGCAGGGATGAAAGAAGATGGAGGAACTGGTTTTGCAGTTGAAGTCATAATTTGCCACATCTGCAATACTGACAGCTTCTCCACTGGCTTCTGTTTCTGCAGATTTATCATCGGCTCTACAACCTTTGAGCCTTTCTTTTGAGTTTCCCTTTGACCATTAGCACAACTGTCATCATTACTGTCCATCTGTACAAGGCCAGATTGACCAAAATTTACATCCTGGTCAAGACTGCTGGTTGGAAGACTTGTAGCAGCAAACTGATGAACTGGCTCTTCTGACGGAACAGAATCTGGAACTGTTTCTTTTGAAGAAACATATCTGAAGACTTCAAACTTTAGCATTGTCATGTCTTGATGTTTATTTGGCAGAGACAAAGTGGTAAAATTTTTCTGTAAATTCTGGTTTGGTGTGCTCTGCAGTTTAGCTGGATCACTGTTCGAAGGAGCCACAACATTCCTCATTAAGGTGACACTGGCAACAGAGCCCAGCTGGTCATTTGAGAAAACCAAACCACTGCTTTTCAACTCTGGCAAAACCGTTTGTGGCACTTCTTTCCTGTGGCTGCTACTCTTAAAACTGTCCGACAGAAACAGATTTTCACCAGTCATAGCTGTATGGCAAATAGAATCACCAATCTTGTTTTCAGCCTCTGCATCATGTTTTCCAGAAAGTCCGGTCAAACTACTTGGCTCAAGACTAGTTTTTGGCATTTCAAATTGGAACATTCCTTGCTGTTCAGAACTGATGGATCTGTTCAGTCCACTCATGCTTGTTGTAGGTTGAGTTGTAGAGTCTGTCTGAACTGAAGCTGCAGCTCTTATGGCCTTGTTCAACCGAATTTTGTGCAAGGTATGGGGCAGGTTCTTAGCAGTGGTCTGATCTTCTGGGTAATTTAAGAGTTCATCTAAGTCATCTTGGTCAAGTCCATAATTTGTTAAGATTGTTAAGATATTATCAACACTGGCCTGTCGATGTTCCTGAGAGGCGGACGACACTGGATAGGTGGTTGAAGAAGGTAAGAGGTCTCCTTCATTGCTGGCAATAAAAGTTTTTTGGGCAACAAGTTGATGTTTTAACTCTTCTCTGGCACAAATGTCCAACTCTAAGGTACTCTTAGAAGTACTACCACCTATTTCAAGCCTGTTGTCCACTGGCAAAGATAGTTGTGCCATGACTCCTTCCCCAGATGTGGCAGGAGTCCCAGAGGAAGTTCCGGGAGAGCTGAAGCTATATTCAGGTCCAGGGAGAGGTATTGTCCTCCATGGATTCCTCTCTGTTTGTTCACTAGAGAGTCCATTTTGCCCCTGGGATGAACTTTGTTTCCCAGGGGCATGAGAGCTATACGGGGGATAAGACATGGGGTCAGTAATGTTCAGCAAGTCCAGGAGATTGATGGCCAGAGTATTAGGTGCAGCCAAGTTCACAGTTTAGTTAGCAAAAGCAAAAAGCTTGTTCATCTGAGTCAGTGTAAGCTGAACGTTTGGATGAACAAGCTACATAAATGCAGCCTGTTGTGTGACCAGTGGTGAGCTCCTAGAAATCCTTCCAAGAGGTCATTTAGGGCCCTGGAGCTGGACATGTGGCATAAAACTCCCAACAGAAGACAAAGATATGAAAAACAGGGTTACTGAACAGGACTAGGTTTCAACTGCACAAATGGATGGAATCAGTCATCTGGAAAGATTCTTCTTGATTCGCTCACTCATGTTGGTCCTGTCAGAGAAACAGTCAGAAAATACAAATTTTAACTATAATAATTACCAAGAACCTAGGAAACACAAGTAGCAAAGACGATAACAGTTATAAATAGTTGTAGCTAGAAACTTTGGATTTTAGGACAGTGGACACAGGACATCTAGACCTCGGTGAAAGATTGGTGAATCTCCAGTAATAAGTGTCAAAGTTTAATTGAGCAAGATGTGTGTGAGAATAGACATATGAAAAGCAAAATAAGGTTAAAAAAGTGCCTCTTAATTTACATTGCTTTCCTTTCCCAAAAGCAGCTAAAGCAGAAGGTGGGAATTTTTACCAATACATAAAAAAAAACGTGTTTCCCCTAAGTTTGTGATTCACCAACAAATGACTTTAGCAAACAACACAAAACTTTAAAAAAAAAGGTGACTAGTGATAAATCTACTGACTTTCTAGTTTTACTGAAGACTGGCATGAAACTACAAAAACCACCATTTAACACCATCAGAGCTTGACAGGAAGAACAGCAACATAGATTATAAAGGTTGTATTGTTTTTACATAGGAAGGTGAATTTAACACGGTTTCAGGCACCACAGGAGCCCGTGGATGAAAATGTATTATATTACTGAGTTTAAACAATGTTTAGGTATTTGTAGTTCCTGATTTCTATATCATATCATTACGTTATTAGAAGAATTTAGATACGTCATGGCCAGGATGATAGTATGTTCCATTTAGATTAAGTTGTGTAACTATCTGGGACAGTGAGGGTCTCACACTGTCCACAAGCTCATCTGGAAGCTGAGTGGGTAATGAGGGTTACTGTGTACTGATAAAGGGCTGTAGACTGAATGAATAAATATCTCCTGTGTTGGATAAATCCTTTATCAAAATAATACACACAGACCAGCAGCAGACCGAGTTGAAACTTTTTACTTGTACAAGGGGTCCTAAAGCATCACAGACAGCATACATGCTCTATACAATACCAGATGAGTGAACCTCCACTTTACAACCGTTTGTTGTTTTTATACATCGCTCACAGATATACCAGTGTCTTATCTGTGTGTCCAGCTGTCCTGTGTGTGGAAATGTTGTCTCTTCTGTTAGGTGAAAGTACTAACAGGATAGTAAAAAAGGCTTAAAGACTTTTCTTTTTAAACAAGCCTATTCTATCTCTGAGTGATCTTAACACTGATTTTAGATATTTTAACAGCGTTTAAGTGAGCTGTGGTTGTTACTTTTATTAGTGTATTTTTTTTTACTGTG
>JAOXNZ010000199.1:2647138-2659375 GCA_028566095.1 Kryptolebias brasiliensis | reverse complement strand
CCGATCTAATAGCACACAAAATGAGAAAAAAAACAACTTCCCTTCAGCCTGTTTTAATATTAAATCAATTTTAATGCAGTAATAAATAAATCTATAACCGTGTAAGGCCACTCCTTTGATTTTTTATTTTTTATTTTTGCTCTAATTGTAGTTTTTAATGGGACCATGCATACAACCTTTAGTTATGCTGGAGTAAACTAAAACTTTCCCAAACTCTAAAATAAGTTTACGCATCACACGTGATTGTTGTTTTCTGGGATTCTTCTTTTTTTTGTTGTTTTATTTAAACATATGTTAAACCCAAACAAAACTAATCAAACAGACCTCCGCAGGTTGCTGTTCTTGGACTCAAAATAAAACTTTTTACCAAACTTCGAAAATGTTTGCTAACAAACGAGAGCGTTGGGCCTTTCGTAGCGTTTTTAACAACAATAAAGTTGATGACAGGTCATGAAAATAGGATAAAAGTTAATAAAATTACGTAACTTTGTTGTTTCAAAGCAAGTTCCGCCTCTTACCTTTGGATCTTGGCGTGTTTCTCCGCTCTGTAGTTATTTTTTTACTTGGGAGGGGGTCTACTTTTTTCTTCTTCTTCTCTTGACAAGCGTACAGACATGCGCAGTACCGCCACCTACTGGGCTGTAGTGTAGACAGGGAACATGCGCAGTACCGCCATCTACAGGGGACATGCGCAGTACCGCCATCTACTGGGCTGTAATGTAGACAGGGAACATGCGCAGTACCGCCATCTACAGGGGACATGCGCAGTACCGCCACCTACTGGGCTGTAATGTAAACAGGGAACATGCGCAGTACCGCCATCTACAGGGGACATGCGCAGTACCGCCACCCACGGACGAGCATATATACTAGAATATGTCATTGGTAGCAGGGATCTGCAAGCTTTACAGCTGAAAGAGCCATTTTAAACATATTTCCTACCAGATAAAATTTGTACAAACCAACAAAATCTACCTAACTGTTAAAATTAGGATTAAACAACTCATAAAATAAGTATACTACATTGTATATGTCATTTATTGTGACATTTTTATATATATTTTTCTTTCTTTGAGTGTATTCGCAAACAGGGCAAGCGCTTCTGTTCGAAAAATTACACTTTCCTTTTTAGAACCATGTTGACGTATTTCAGTTCTTCCCATATTTAAAGAAAATAAGCAAAAACTCAACACAGAGTTTATTGCTTATTTAGGACCTAAATGTCCTCAATGAAAAACCACAATCTTTATTTACCCAAACTGCATAAAGGTATTAGGCTTTTATTAGAAGCAAATCTTTTTTTTCTATTCTTAATTTTGTTACAAGAATAACTTGCTGTTATTAACCAATGAACTAACGAGGACACTTTTAATCCCCGCCCATCTAGAGCGCGTTCGTTGATTGGCCGAGCGACCTGTCGCTCAGGAGCGTAACTCAAACCGTTTGTCATGTGACGAATGTTTTCGTTGAGTCGCTTCCTCGTTCGGTGAGCGTTTATTTCGCCGTGTCATGTGAGCGCCAGAGAAAAATAAAAATCCAAACCGTCCGCGAGGGGGTGAGATTGGGAGGGGGGGGGTCGAAGAATACGCCGAAACCTTCCGGGAGTCTCCCCACCACCGACGTGTCCGAGGACTCACCCCTTGCCGCAGCAGAGGCTCCTCCAGCGGGCTCTTAGACCGAACGAGGCTCGGGTCCCGGCGGCGGGCAGCCATGGCCGACGAGGAGCGGTCGCCGCTTCTGTCCGAGCAGCACGACGTGACCAACGGCTTCCCCTACGGCGGTTATCCATGGAGTATGTCCGCTGTTTCCTTACCTAACAAAAATACTCATAAATACTGATTATTAAGCAATTAATCTTTTGTTTAGCTTGCATAATGTCGCCGTGTAAACAAGCCGTCCTGTCAGTCAGGTTTACCATGAAGTTAAGTCCCACCTAAAAAGGATTTAACGCGTTTAAATTTACTTTAAAATCATTTTTGTGTCTCTGCTGAAGTTGTTGGACATTTTAAAGCAGATATAGTAAAGTGACATTGATTAAACAATGATGTTTGATATAAAAACATGTCAAAAAGTCAGCTCATTTAGTGAGATTTAGGTCAGAAAACGTTTCCAGATTTCTTAATCAAACAAAGTTGAGATTTAAACTTTTAAAGGGGCCAATCAAATACTACTCTTGTATGCGTCAATGCATCAAATACAAGTATTTCTTGCTTCAGTTAATGCAGTGTATTTGCTTTTGCGCAGCTGATGTAATGAGTTTTTAGGGATTTGTGAAAAGTACTTAATTAAAAAAGTAATTTTAAGCCTTTATGACCACTTGTCATCATTTCCTGTTACATTAGAGTATTAAATAAATCAAAATAATCTGAAGTTTACAACAAACTTTGCTCCCAAACACCTGAGAGCTCCACATTTTTAGGCTTTAAGTTGCATTTATTGCTGTTATTTGTTCAGAAAGTGTATTTTCTGTTGAGTGTTTGTTTGTTAACCTCTGTCAGTGTTTAGTGTACTTCCTGTTTCACACACCATACGGTTGTTTTTGCTGTATCATTATCACTCGCTATAACTGGAAATAATTTCACTGTAAAATTATACGAGTCACTGTAGCTGGAGTTCATCGCGGCTTACCGACCCAACTTTTAGCTTTATTGTTGCCGTGAATCAAACTGTTTGTTTACTGTTTCACATCCACTCACCGTGAGCATGATTGTCTTATAAAAATGGGATTTTTTGTGGTTTATTTGAACCGTTCCTTATTCCAGCATGGAATGATTAAAATAATGTACATGTCCAGTGATATTTGGGTGCACAAGTTTGAGTTTCTTAGCAAGTTGCTTCTTGACTCCAGGCTTTTTGTCTCCATCAACGAGCGTCTGGTATAATTTTGGCCGATATTGGACCACTCTTCTTGGCAGAGTTCATTTGAATTGGTTGGTTTCTTGGCACGGACATGTTTTGTTTTGTTTTGTTCCACAAATTTTCAATAAAGTTGAGGTCAGGTCTTTGGGAAGGTTCCAGAAGCTCAACGTTACCTGATTTATCCAATCAGAAGCCAGTTTTGATGTTTTGGATCATTGTCCTGTTGAAACACCCAGCTGTGTCTGAGTTTCACCGGTCCAGCTGTTGGTTTGAGGTGAAGTCAGGCATGATGCTACCACCACCGTGCTTGAGTGCTGGTGGTCCTCCAATCATACTTCTTGTTGTTTTGGCCAAACAGCTCAATCTTTGTCTCACATGACCTTCCTCCAGAAGACATTTGGCCAGTCCATCAAGCTTGAAGGTGCGGCTTTTGGAGCCTCCCTCTTGGTTCTCTCAGTTCCCGTAGATGTAAAACTGGTTTTACTGGTGGACAGGGACACTGGTGGACAGGGACACTGGTGTTCCACCAGGTTCCAGCTCATGGCAGCCTTGAGCCTTGGTGGTTCCTGGTTTGTTCCTGAGTATCCAAACTGATTTCTTTTCATCTGAGGGTAACAGATGAGTTTTGGTAAATCCAATAAATGCTGTCAAATAAATAATTTTTCTTCTGGCAAAGAGACACGAGAAAACAAGAAGTTAAAAGCTCTCTGCCTTGTCAGGGTAAAATACATTTTAGAACCTTCAATACCACTTATTATAATATTTAGATGAATGTATGCATTTATTTTGACTCTGCGTGGATTTATAAAAAAAATAGGGCTGCACAATATTAAGAAAAACTCAAACTGTGATATTATTGTTAAATATTGCTAATAATTGAAATAAGCCCACAATTTCCTCCCTTCTCTCTTTTTCTACTTTCATCGTGAGCGTTTACTGTAGCTTTAATATTTCAGCAACATTTTTCTAATTGAGCTTAGGGCGTTTAGGATAGGAGGGGATCCATCTGATTGTGATTTGTTGTGATATTGCGCAGCAAACATGTTTTAATCAAGTTTAAAGGACCGTGACAGATTACTGAGTTTTCCTTCAAAGTTACAAAGCAGGTTTTTACTCGTGATCCATTCGTGTTTGCATGAAAAGGAGCCTCATGTTTTCTGTGTTTTCCATAGCACCGTTCCCCAGTTCTGTGGAACCCGGAGAACCTCCACCTCCGTACTCGCCTCAGGGCAGCCCGGACAGCGGCAGCGCTCCGGTCATCAGCTGCCGAGTCTGTCAGAGCACCATATCTGTGGAGGGCAAGACGCATCAGCATGTGGTGAAGTGCAACATCTGCAACGAAGCTACAGTGAGTCGCACAGAGCCTAATGCTAACGTTTTAACTTCTCTGACACGGAGGCAGAATTATCATCCTGGTCACCAGTTTCAGTTACTTATTCTTACTTCCTGTTTGTGTTTCCTGTCTGTAGCCCATAAAGAACGCTCCTGTTGGGAAGAAATATGTTCGCTGTCCGTGTAACTGTCTGCTGATCTGCAAAGTCACGTCACAGAAGATCGCCTGTCCGAGGCCGTACTGGTGAGACGGGGGAAAAAAAACAAATATCTGAAATGTTTTTACCTGTTATCTTGAGCTAGTCTGTTTCAGTGAAACGGTCTCTCAGTTGTTTGTTTTTGAAATAATCCAACCTGAGACTCGAGTGTGTTTTTGTTTTTTCTGGCAGTAAGCGCGTCATCAACCTGGGACCGGTCCACATCGGCAGCAACAGTCCAGAACTGCAGCATCAGCCCGTCGGCCTCAGGGTCATGTGTGGACACTGTACCAGCACATTCCTGGTAACAGAAACTCACCGACGGCTTTAACAACTCATCCTGCAGATTTGTTTTTTTTTTTAGATTTATGCTGATTTTTCTCTTCCAGTGGACGGAGATCTCAGACCGGACCTTGGCTCGATGTCCACACTGCAGAAAAGTGTAAGAATCTCTGCATTTCTTCACATCTGTATGTATGAAGGTTAAACAGATGTCAACATCGGTCACTTTGCCTCGTGATGCAGTCAGTTTCTTCAGTAACTATTTCAGCATACTGTTTGCTATGAAAACATTTATTTACCAGAACGTTCAGCTCGTTCTGGACATTACGGCTGTGACTTTTAGTAACT
Organism: Kryptolebias brasiliensis; assembly: GCA_028566095.1. Classification (NCBI taxonomy): domain Eukaryota; kingdom Metazoa; phylum Chordata; class Actinopteri; order Cyprinodontiformes; family Rivulidae; genus Kryptolebias; species Kryptolebias brasiliensis. Next base: position 2,654,357 of record JAOXNZ010000199.1, on the reverse strand, counting down.
TTTATACTTTTTAAAGCATTTAACGTCATTTACAAGTTTTTTTCTTATGACTAGAGAACTTTGTGCTCTTTGAAAACTGCTTCAGCTTACTTTCTTTATTAGCTACTATTTGCTTATTTTAGCTCTTAGCTTTTAGCTGCTGTTTTGCTAATAGTGGGACTCAGCATTCACAGTATTGATTTCCTTTTTATAATTTATTTTTTATCTTCTTTTGGACTGTAGCTACTTCATATATTTTTTCTTTTTTTTTTACCATTTATATACCAAAAGGTTCAGCTGTTTCAAGACGTTACGGCTATAACTTTTGTTTTTTGTAACTTTTATACTTTATTTACATTTTTTTTCTCACTGAAATGTATGGAGAACTCATCAAATCTTTGAAAAACTGTGCTCTTCAAAACCATTGAATTCATTTTTTAGCTTTGAGGTCTTGTTTTTCCTCATTTTAGCTTTCAGCTACTGTTTTACTTCTTGTATATTTTAGCTACTGTTTTGCTCATTTTAGCGTTTGTTCTAATTGTTTTAACTTTAATGACTCAGTTTCAATAAGCTTCAATACATTTAAAGAGTCATTTCCTCAGAAAAGCAGTTTCTGAGGCTGTAAAACCGTTTCCTTCTTCTTTTCGGCAGCTCTTCGGTTGGTCATCACTACCCGAGGAGGCGGAGCTGGTTGTGTTTCCTGCTGTTCGTCGTCTTCGTTGTCTCAACTGTTGGACTTTTGGTGTGTATCTCTGGAACAAGCGTTCTCGCTCGTTGACAGATTAAATCAAATCTTTCTGTTTCTACCAAGATTCAGGTTTTATGTTCATGGTGAGATGAACATCAGTCATTTCTACCCACGAGTTTTTGTGACACAAACTATTTATGCTCCTGAGTAAAGCATTGAAAGCATTTATAGTGTGAAAGGTACAGTATTCACTTGGAGTGAAGACATATTTTGATAAAAGGAACATATCAACTAAATATGAGAATCAAAATATTGATATTTTAAATGAAAACATAAGACTCTCTAAACAGATTAATCTGCTCCCAGTTTCACTAATTTAGAGATTGAAGCAACTGATCCAGGTATTTAGTGTCTATGTGAAGCTCCGCCCCTTTTTGGGGTAAAACAACCCCTTCACTTTGACTGGTGGTAAACGCAGCTTGGTTTAAAGCTGTTAAGTACACAAATATTATGGTCTGTCAGGCAAACCATTATTAAAGGTCACTGCTGATCAACTACCACAAACGTTTTCTAGAAAAACTTTCACAGATATGGATTGAAGTTCATCAGGTTGGACAGATGGCGCCTCCCAGTGGCCTGATGTGTCATTTGTAGACATGTGGTGAATATGCATTTCTCACAAACAACAATATAAATTATTATACAACATGCCAAGTAGTATCCTTCGAGGTGGGTGACCTGTAGCAACAGAAGTGTCACAAATAATCAGCATTATCAAACACAAAAATGGCTGCAGCTCGGTCAGTTTTCCAGATAATGAGCTAAAATTTGTAAGAAAGAACAGCAATAAAACCATTCAGATGGAAGGTTTTTATCTTTGTGTTTCAAACTTTTCACCTTTTCACCACCTCAAATACAAACCTTTAAATGGATCAACAGCTGACGATTATCCCTTTTCTAAAAGATCATTTTGACAGTTTAAAGTTTACTTGTGTGTCTTTTAGTTCAGAGAATTCAAACTACTACAAGGAATTACATTAATTCATTTTAAATTTAGTTATAAAGTGATCCAGCTGCGCAGGATATTAATTTCTGTTGGTTTTATTGGTTTTGGATGGAGTTAATCTCACTTTAATCAAGTTATAGTTTGAAACGCAAACATGAAAGTCGAGCTAAACAGCCACTGTAAAGAAACCTTTGAATCATTTCTTGGTAATTAGGAACCATTTGGAGTCAGCTGGCATTAGGATTACTTTAAAAAGTTTAGGAAATAAAAGGTTTTGTCCTTTCTCGGAGCATTAAGTGTTTGGTGTGGTAGTAGCTGAGAATCATCGCAAACAGATACAAAACTTAGGCATGAAAGTCAGCGGGTGATAAGCATTCATTTGTTTTAATTCACTTCATGTTCTGAGATCAGCCACAATTCAAAAACTAATCAGTGCATCTTTCTTCTCATAAAACGCAGAAAGCGAACCCTGAAGTGATTAAAGTAAACCTGTGTCTCTGTGTCCAGGTTGGTACATGGAGACCCGCCCAGCGCTCCAAAGGGATTTACGTGACGTGGGTTCTGTTCATCCTGTTGAGTATCTTCGCCCTGATGAAAACCATCTACTGGAGGTGTCTGAGGATCAGCAGCCCCATATCAAACATCACATAGAGGAAGAGGAGCCGAAAGAAGGGCTGAGGGACGAGAGGTCGGAGAGAGACGAAGCCAAGAGGAGCTCGCAAAGAACCAACAGATGATCTGAGAGATGGCTTTCTGATGGGCAGATGAAGGGGAAAAAGGAAGTGAAATTAAAGAAGTATTTAGAATATTAAAGCACTCATACTACACTGGATCGAGATTATAAAGGAGCTGCTAATTGTTTAAAACTGACAGAGATGTTTTTACTGCCCCGAGTGTTTCTACTTATTGTCTCCTGCTGATAAAGAAGCAGAGGAAAAAACAGATCCGAGTGCTGAACTCCGAAGCAGGATTAGTGTCTTAAGGAGGTAACTTCAGGTTGAGCTCTGGCTGTTAGGAGTCTCAAAGCTGCTGTAATCTGAAGGTTTTACCACCACAGATTACGCTACGGTTAGTAAAATTCAGATTTACGCTGATTTTTGTTCTTTTTTTTAACCTCACTGAACTTGGAAAAGTTTCTGCTCCTCAGTTATGTGAGCGCACGGCGTATTAATCTTACAGAACCGCATCACAAATTAAAATATTGGACTTCTTTAGTTGGCTGAATGAAAATGAATCCAGACAGTTACATTAAGGCCAAACTGAGACCAAACTTTACATGCCTTTAAAATATTCTGCTACTTACCACTAATTTAATGAAGCACATCGTCATAAACAGGCAATAACTTGACAGGTTTTATCTCTCCTGATGTTTTTAATCTGCTACAAATATCAGATTTGTTTTGGATTATAATTTATTCATTTTGTTTGGCCCTACATCTATGATTTGTGTTTCGTTATCTGATCCCAGCTCCGCCCATTTTACGTTAACGCTCACGTACCTGAAGTCGGACAATAATCAGAGCCGTAGTTCCGTTGAAATCTCAGATGTCAGGATTAGTTAATCCTGGATTCGTTGAACCTGCTTCGTAGTACAGAAAAACTCCTCTGCTGGATTATTTAGGCGAATGAAAGAGACTGGGGTCTTTGTGATTCCTTCTGTTAAAAAAATCAGTGTCTTTGTGCCACAAAAGTAAAGAAAACTAAGTGATTTTTTTTTGCTGATTTGTAGACTGAGGCTGAATCATTTAGGAGGATTCAGAAGCTCAAACCAAAAACCAAAATCTTTGTGTTTCAAACTTTTCACCTTTTTACCACCTCAAATACAAACCTTTAAATGGATCAACAGCTGACGATTATCCCTTTTCTAAAAGATCATTTTGATAGTTGAAAGTTTACTTGTGTGTCTTTTAGTTCAGAGGATCCAAACTACTACAAGGAATTACATTAATTCATTTTAAATTTAGTTATAAAGTGATCCAGCTGCGCAGGATATTAATTTCTGTTGGTTTTATTGGTTTTGGACGGAGTTAATCCCACTTTAATCAAGTTATAGTTTGAAACACAAACATGAAAGTCGAGCTAAACAGCCACCGTAAAGAAACCTTTGAATCATTTCTTGGTAATTAGGAACCATTTGCAGTCAATTGGCGTTAGGATTACTTTAAAAAGTTTAGGAAATAAAAGTTTTTGTCCTTTCTCGGAGCATTAAAAGCATTTCTTTTACCTCATACAGCTTGAAAACAAAACAGTCCAGGAAGTGCTTTGCGTTTTATTTTTCGGGGGGCATTGTTTATTAAATATGAACTGTCAGTTAAGTTTACTTGCATATTAAAAGGACTAATATAACATTGTAAATGTTTTGAGACCAATGATCGGCCTTTGTAGAATAAAATGCTGTAATTTAATCATGCGGCGTATTTAAGATGTATGAATAAGGACAACAGGTGAACTGGTGGAGAGTTTAAAGGGAGTTTACACAAAAAAAAGAGGCTTGAAATAAGTAAACCTTGTTATTTTTTCAGTTTAATAGCGTGTCAGCTGTGTGATCAGGGTTTTGGGGACACATGATTTGATTAATGTTTTGTTTCAACTTGTTTTTTGTTAATTATTTGAAAATCTGTTGACAAATTGAGAAAACCTTTAAGTCTTCATAGAGTTTTCCTTCCGAATATAAACCCTAAAAACCCGTTCTTCCCTTATTTTTGTAATAATCTCTTGAAGCACACGGAGGAACCATGATTTGATCCGATATATTTCCTGTCTCGATGTAATTAATTATAACTTCTGAGTAAATATTCCAGTGGATGTTATTTTCTGTACAGAATGATCAGAATTATTATTGTATGTTCCTGCAGACTGTGAACCATGTTGCACTACATCTTCCTGAAGTACTACAGCAGTACTACAGCAGTACTACAGCTGTAATACTGCTGTAGTACTGCTGTGTGTTTCTGTCACTGTGTTTCTGGTGGAGGGAGGTTTTCTTTTGTATGTTATTGTGGAACAAAGTAAAACTTTTAACAAAGATCTTCAACTCAAATGCGTTTTTCTCTTTGTCTTTTGTTATTTACTATGTAATATTTCATTGAGACAGTAAAGTTTAATTTGCCCCTTTGCATCGTTTGAAACAGTTCAACTTGGAAAAATTAAAACGTGACAAAGAGAAAATAAAATAAAATTAATAAAAGCCCGAAAAAGCTTTCCAAAGTTCCCATAAAGCAGAGTTTTAGACTAAGTTATCAACCGTTATCATAATAATAGACCAAATTCTCTTGTTGGGAACTGAAGCGAGAAGGATCTGGTTTACGGGAGCCACCATGTTGTATTTTTGGAACCAGAGTCTGTGCAGTCGCCATGTGGGTCTTTAGGTCCTGCTGCTCCCCCTGCAGACAATCATGGTGTCACATGACCTTTCTTTTTAAGCGTAACTAATTACAGATGAACGTAAACGTGTCAGAAAAATGAATATTTGAACAATCAGCAGCAACACGCTGGTGTAGATTCTCAGTCGTCCTGGACATGGTAAATTTAAAAAAAAAAGGTTAAAAAACAAAAACAACTGGACTTCTATTCTGTAAAGTATTTTACATAAATGACAGCTTTCAATAATTCATAATAATAATAATAATTTTCCTCACATCAGACACTGGTGTGTGTGTGCAGGGGGGACTTCATAAAAGGTAACTTGTGGGTTAATGATATTCATTATTTGTTATAACAAAGCATTAAAATAAATCTCATAAATATGATAATTTGTCCAATTGAGAGTAAATAGAAAATCTGTTGAATTGAACCTGACCATCATTAAATACATTTACTTCAAACTGTGGTGCTGTGAAGACAAAAGAGACTTAAAATAAACATTATTTAAGTATAAAAACAGCAACCGTTTTCATCTCAAACATGACGCCTTGTTTACCTTTTAATTACATCTTTTAATGGAGTTGCTGGTAAATTTTTCAAACCTGTTTTTTTAAACCACAAGATGTCAGCAGAGAGAAGGTTTTAAGTGATAAAACCCAACACTTTCTAACTGAAGAGCTTTTACTTGAGCTGTAGAAGAACTTCTTGGCATGTATGACTTTATACTTTTACAGATTTCAGCAGCTTCTTTCATAATTAGACACCCAGCTTTATTAAACCACACAGCTTTCACCTTATTTCCTCTTTTTCTGGTAGTTTTATGTGTTTTATGGGAACAGAAATCCAAACATATAAGCCAAAAATGGAAACAGTGAGACAAAAAGGTAACAACAGTGAGCATTTCGAAAGGAGAAAGGAAAACCAAGGGGGATTTTTAAATACTAAGGGAGATGACAACAAACGCTTCCCTGACTTTTCAAATTAAGATCCTCCTGTCTGGAAGCACCTTCTCAACTTCTGTACAAGAAAACCAGATTACCAACCATGGTCGTTTTCTGTGGACGTGAAGAAAAGCACCCCTCAGGGTGGTGCATAAATTAGCTTTCAGGAAATAATAATTGGATGCACGTCTATGACTTATTAACTTCTGGAATCAACTCAAATCAAAATGGCTGGTGCAGCCAACTGACCGTAGAAAACACAAAAATGGCTATGGTATGTTCAATTTTAAAGATGTTGAGCTTGGATTTGGTGTGGTTGTAGCTGAGAGTGATCCCAAACCCATTTGGTGTCAACTCTATCTGTCTGTTAGTAAAATATCTGACAAACCGCCAGACAGATTTTAATGAAACTTTCAGGAAATTATCATTGGATGTACCTCTACGACTAATTAACCTTTGGAGCCAATCCAATTCAAGATGGCCACCACAGTCAACTGACCTTAGAAAACACTACAATGGCTATGATACAGTCAATTTGAGCTACAGCTGGGTGTGGTAGTAGCTGAGAGTCATTCACAACACTTTGAGCGTGAGATTATGTGTATCACTATTTTCAAGGTTTGACCAAATTGGCTACAACTTCATAATTTCTCAAGATAACACGATCTCAGTCTCATAGATATGCATTTCTTCAAGGATTTTACGTCTTTAATTTATTAAAGGGAAGAAATTTCTACACCTCACTCCAATTTGGGCCCAAATACTTTCAAATTAAAGCTTTGGGTCAGCATTTCAACCCATATTTAGTACAGAACTGTAATACAAATTTGCCCAAAACATACATCAAATATGAAATATTTCTTTCCCTAATTGTAAAAAAATAATAACTTAAATGAGTAAAACTATTAACATGTTTGTTCATATGTTACTTTATTTATTTTGTACATTTGTGCAGATTGTTATTAATACTGTCACCCCTCTGTATTTTATAAAAAATGATCTATAAACATTCATGCCTTGGTTTTATAGGTGTCAGATCGGAGGTGTTTGGTTTGTTCCCTGTCTGGTTGTCCGTATGCTCTTCATGATTTCTTGTTACTTAGATTTTTGCTGCCCTGTCAGCCTTATTATCTCCATCCATCCATCCATCCATTTTCTTTACCTGCTTCTCCATTCCGGGTTGCGGGGAGCCGGTGCCTATCTCCAGCAGTCACTGTGCGAGAGGCAGGGGACACCCTGGAC
>JAOXNZ010000199.1:2630498-2643650 GCA_028566095.1 Kryptolebias brasiliensis | reverse complement strand
CCGACACCATGCTGCTTATCCAGTCAGTGCTGGACTCAACAGGTGATATATCATGAGATTGATTCTCGGTCTGGACCTGTTTACACTCACAAACTGCGAGTGAAGGCAACTTGATGCCAGAGTAATGTGAAATTTTGCAGGCTGCAGATGGATAATGTTGCATTTTCACACCCAGCACACATGGAGTAACACTGAAACTCGTTTGTGAGGCTAAACTTGAACCAGTGTAACCAGTAAAATCAGTCCAGCTGCATGAAGATTGTCCGGGATCAGCATGTTAAAGTCTCAGCTGTGGCAGATTGAAGCAAAACAAGAACTCAGCAGATATTTTCTGTTTAGTCCAGGACAAGTTACTTTTTATTATCGCCCACGATTCAGCAGAGGGAAATAATTCAATTGCTTGTGTGCAAGATATTTCATAAACCGTTGTATGAATTTTAATGAAACTCACAGGACATAATCGCTGGATATGCATCTCCAACTGATTAACCTTTCGAGCTAACTTGATTTAAGTTGATCAACCTTGGGAAACACAAAAATGGTTATAACTCAGTCAAGTTTACAGCTATTAAACTCAAATTTGGTGTGGTAGTATCTGAGTATCATCTCCAACGTTGACTGTTGGAGTTAGCTTTGTCTGCTAGCAAAATGTCTCACAAAACATTGAACAGATTTTAATGAAACTCTCAGAAAGAAGTCCCTGGATGGACATCTACAACTGATTAACTTTTGGAGTTGACCCGGTTCGAGATGGCTGCCACAGCTAATCAAACAAGCTATAACTCAGTCACTTTCAGAGATATTTAGCTAGAATCTGGTGTGGCAGTAGCTGAAAGTCATCCTCGTCACATGCTCTAAGCACTAACAGATCATACAAAATCTTGTTTAAAACGTTGACGCGATGCTGCGAGTGATGTGCGTTTCTTCAAGGAATGCTGGGCCTTTAGTTTGAATTGACTTTTATCAGTTCCTGATTATTGTGGTTCATTCCTAGCTATAATTTCTCACAGAGATCCTCAGTTAGTTACTGGAATAATAGAACCAATGTGTTACAAAGGGAAAACAATGACCTAAAAAATTGATTTAAGCCTGTTTTTTGCCTAAAGAAAACTGAAGATTAGGTGCAAAGACGAAAAGCTCCTTCAGTTTAAACACTCCCTGACTTTGAAACGACATTGTCCCGTCAGACACATTTAGCCTACACACTCACCATATGACCAAACACCTCGTAAATGTTTTATTGGGTTTCAGTCTTTGCAATGTGACAACTAGGACTGAACAGGTCGGTATAAGTTCTCAGCTGCTGCTTTTTGCTTATTTGTCTCCTGGTCTTCTTTATTTTTAGACTCTTTCTTAATCAGTAATATTTAATGAGTGCTAATTGTTTAATCTAAACACACTCCTCCTGAGGTTCGCACCATTGTTATGGAGTGTCCTGTTCTTCCCGTGTCGCTCTGCCCTCTTCCACCTGTTGACCGTTAACACTTTAACATGGCGTTCCAGACAATCTCCACGCAGAGGATGATGTTACACGTTACACTGGTTTAAAATTAGCATCACACATAAGAGGCAGAAAAATGTGCTCAGGTCAGCTGATTGACTTGTTCTGCGTCTGATGAGACAACATTATCAAACCTTAATAACATTGGATTTGTAGCAGGGTGAAGGGTATTAGAAACAGAATTTAGCAGAGGCAATTGCTGTTAATGATTTTCTTTCAGATAATGTTTATAATAAAACAAAAGGTTGACTATAATCAACATTTTTATGTCTACAAATGGAGAGGTCTGGTTCTGTTCTGGACATCACTGCATGGCTCAGGAACACTTCCACAGATCATTGTCTGCATCCACAGATGCTGCTTAAAGCTCTATCAGGCAGAGAAGAAGCCAGATGTGACACCATCCAGAAACGCTGCCGTCTTCTGTGGACCAAAGCTCATTTCAAATGGACTGAGACAAAGAGGACAACTGTTCTGAGGTCAGATGGGTCCAAACCACAGAGGAGAGGAACCATCCAGCTGTTATCAGCACACAGGTTGACAGCCTGCCTCTCTGATGGTATGGGAGTGCATTAGTGCCTCTGGCATGGGCAGCTTACACATCTGGAAAGACTCCATCGGTGCAGACACATATATACAGGTTTTAGAACAACAACTGCTCCCATCCAGACCACATCTTTTGTTAGGGAAGGCACACTGCATCCATTACTGCAGCAGGGCTTCGTAGTAGAAGAGTCCAGATGCTGAACTGACCTGCCTGCAGTCCACACCTCTCACCAGCTGCAAACATTTGATGCATTACGAACTAAAAGAAATCCATCAAACATGAGTCAGGATGGTGGGTTACAGCGTAGCCTGCAGTAAACGATCTAAAACAGCGGCGCAGAGTCGGGTTCAGGGCCCCACTGTGGTTTAGATTTCACTGGTTAGAGGTGTTGAGATGTTGAATGATTGCTAATAAGATACTTTTGCTATAATTATTACAAGATATAAACCCAGCAGTCATAAACCAATAAAAATAGTTTAATGGTTGGTTGTGTTGTCATGGCCTTGTTTATTCCTGGTTGATTAGAAGTGCTTGTGTGCCATCGTCAGGGTTGTGAGACACTTTTGACACTTATTTTGTAGTTCAGATGCTGAAATGTTTGGGAACAACAAATATTATTTAAAAAAAATTGGCTTTTTCAATTACAGGCCCAGCATTCCTTGAAAGCATGCGTATTGCACACCACCTTTCATACCAAAAGTTTAGACTAAGATCGTCTTATGTTGAGAAATAACAGATTTATAGCTGGAACCTTGAAAACATGATGCTCGGTTTTATCTGTTATTCCAATATCTCACATTATATTTTATCTTTTTTCATATGAGTTGTGAATGACTCTCAGCCACTACTACACTAGATTTTAGCTGAATATTTGTAAAATTGGCTCAGTTATAGCCATTTTTGTGTTTGCTAAGTTTACTTTGCTGTGGCGGCCATATTGAATCTGGTTAGTTGAGTTTTATTAAATTCCTCTAGTGATTAATGCGATACTTTGCTAACGGGACAGACCAATGAACACACACAGACATGGGCAAAAACATCATTTATATACAGAATAATAATTATAATAATTAAACTCTCTGCAATATAGATCTGTCCTGGTTTTATTTCTTTGTGGCTTCAGGATTTGAGCTCATCTCCTTACCAACTCTTCACTTTGTGTTGGACTCCGTTTGTTCATCCAGTTGTGAAAAGAGTTTCTGGGTCAACCAGCAAGTCCAGCCCCAGAAAACGGTTGTTAAGTGTGATAAGTTTGGACAGGACGTCAGAACAAAGCCACAGCTCTTTGACAGGACCTTAAAATGTTGTGTGAAAGAGAAAATACACCTTTACCTTTAGTTTAGTTGTCTGATATTTTTCAAATCACAAGAAAAGAAAGAGAAATAAACTCGTTTTTACAACCCATATTTTGGAAAATCAAATAAACGAAGCATCCTCCCTTCATTATATCTTTAGCTTCTAAAAATAGTAAACACCTCGAGGGGAGCTCGCTGTGTCAGCTGATGGAGTGTCAAGTGTGTGAGGGCGTCTGAGACATGATGACACGTAGCTGGATGTGATGAAAAGTCTCTGCTTTAAGCAAGGCCTCGGCGTGATGATGTAACTCACTATCGAGTACGACTATCATTTTCATTTTCCGCTGTCCGCCTCATTCTGGGTTCCTGTGAAGTCAGATCCAAGACTTTCCTGGGATTTCACATTAGGGGATTCCTGCTGACATGCAATACCTTTGTACCTTTTTAAAAGCAGAAAACTTGAAAAAGTTAATCTCCAGTGAAGGTTGTTTGTCCTTACAATAACTTCTAAGAAGATAGATGCAGTAAAAACCTGGAAAAAGGAGTTATTTGTTGGCACAATAATCAAATTTTCTTGCTTATTTAAGCTTCTGGCATAATTCAGGCAAGATATTTGACCATTCCTCTTGGAAGAACAGGTAGTTTGTTTAAACTGGTTTGTTTTCTGGCTTTAAGACACAATCCACAGATTTTCAAATCAAAACTTCATCAGAAAGCAGTTTGGGAACGTTTTCCAGTTGTGTTGAAGTTTCAAACATCTAGCTGATGATTTGAGGTTCATTGTTATTCCTCCACCAGAACCACAACATAGTGCTACCACCGCTGTGCTTGACAGTTGGTGTTATAGACTCAAAAGGCTCATCTTGAGCCCTCCAAACATATTTCTTGTCATTCTGGCTAAAATAGCTCAATCTTATATACAGGTTTTAGAACATCTGCTCCCATCCAGACTGTCTTTTTCAGGGAAGGCACACTGCATCCATTACTGCAGCAGGGCTTCGTAGTAGAAGAGTCCAGATGCTGAACTGACCTGCCTGCGGTCCACACCTCTCACCAGATGAAAACATTTGATGCAGCGTACAGCGTAGCCTGCAGTAAACGATCTAAAACAGCGGCGCAGAGTCGGGTTCAGGGCCCCACTGTGGTTTAGATTTCACTGGTTAGAGGTGTTGAGATGTTGAATGATTGCTAATAAGATACTTTTGCTATTATTTTTTTGCTATGTACTATTGTCTTGTCTGACAATAAAACTTTGCAAAAGTATCTAATTTAAACCATGGAAAAAACAAAATAAAACACATTGATTTAAATGTCTGAGGAAAAAGACGTATTGACGTTGCAGAAAAGAAAATCTTTAAAAGACGTCTTTTGACATCAAAAATTGGATGAGAAGTGAAAACATAAACAGTGTAAATATATGAATAAGACCATATAAAATATATACATGTAGAACTATCAGGAGCGAATAAAACAAACCCAGAGCGCAGACTCATGTCAAAACTAAAAAACAAAAATTGATTTATTAAACACAAAAGAAAACAAAAAGGCAGCAAAAAGTGACTTCAGAAAATCGCAAGGAGAGGATCTGACTGTGGCAACAGAAAGACAGAAAGACAGAAAGACAGAAAGACAGAAAGACACCAGAGAACAACGGCAATGAACCTGTGGAGAGGAACTGACCAGAGACTCAACATAAAGGACTGAGGGTGGTTGGGAGATGAGCTACAGCTGGGAGATGATGAGGAACAGGTGAGGAACAGGTGAAAAACAGGTGAGAAACAGGTGATAAACAGGTGAGAAACAGGTGAGAAACAGGTGAGGAACAGGTGAGGAACAGGTGAGGAGCAGGTGAGGTGGGCGTGGCAGACTAGGTAAGTAGACAGGTAAATAGTGGCACAGGGAACAAGACAATACAATAATCCAAAAAATAGGAAACACAAGGATAATAACAATAAATATTAACATGAAAACACAAGGAACTTACTTCACACAAGGATCCCATAAAAAAACAAATAAAGAACAAGAATAAAAACACAAAATACCCAAATCCTGACCAGTACTGCATATTCATTGTTCATTTTTTATTTATTATGATCACTTAACTGCAATTAATGATCTTTAGCTTTAAACTTTTATCAATCAAGTCCAATTAACTTCAGTTAATTCTCATTTCAGCTTGAAATTTAGGGTTTGCTCGTACAATTTCAAATCACTTGTGTGTGTGTGTGTGTGTATATATATATATATATATATAAATCAGTGCTTCCATCATTAATCCATTTCCATTCTTGTGCACGCAGTCAGAGGACTAATCAACAGTTTCCCTCTTGTAAGACCTGCGTGTTCAGACCTCATGGTGATGAGTGACTGCAGCTTTTTCTCTGAGCCGGAGGTGATTTATTTTCATCAGAGCTTATTAGATCCTGCTAACTGCTCACGAGAGGATAGCAGCGGCTCTCTGAGGATCAGTTTACACAGCAAACGTCACTTTTATATTCCCACGTTCAGCCAACAATCTCCTCTTCTGTTTACAGTAAAGTCAGATGAATATTCTCCTGGTGAAGTGTGAGAAAAATGTCAAAGTGTGATAAAACCTCTGGAGTGGCAGAGAGATTTACGACCCTGACATGTGTCGCAGTGGCGTTTGCCCGGTTTGGGTTACAGTTTGGACTTCGAGTCCCTGTTGCGTGAGGATTTAAACCCATCTGCCTGTTGCTGGGCGTGTCTCGGAGGGGCAGGGAGTCCCAGAACCTGCTGAGGGAACCGCTCGTCCACACGAGGAGGACTGGGAGCTGTCAGTTAGGACAGGGCATGCCGGGTGAGGTCAGCAGCTGAAAGAGGTGATGATATGGACTGCATCATGGCTCACACTGAGAATAATTAATGTTAGTCAACTGATAACTTTAATAACCTCTGAGGGGAATACGTCTCAGGGTCTGCACAGAGAAAAGAATCTTCTGTTCTTATAATTACAAATCAAGATCATACAAAATAAATCATTCTTTATAACTAATCTTTGACTTTAATGGATTCTAATTAATGTAAAACTCTAATACTTAGAAACACAATAATGTCATGGCTATTTTTGGTCAAATCCTTCAGCTGTCTGACCATGACACAACACATTGCAATTATGCACAATTAGGAATACAAAACCTCTTTAGTTTTTAAAAAGGGGAGAATCTCTTGTGAGGCAAATTATGTTGTATTTGCTGTTTTTGCAAACTGATAAAAGTCCAAATACTCAAACTTCCTTTTTAACTTTGTTGACAGCATTTTTTTCAGCAGTTCTTATCTTGTCCATGTTTTATATGCTGACTCACTTCTTGTTGGTTTTCTTTCAGCAGTTAAAAATTTTTAAATCAAAGTTTCCATTTGCCTTTGAAAGCTCTATCTATGACTCCAACTTTGCAAAAACACACATGCTTTAAGCTTTACCCACATAAGCAACACCTGTTAACGTTGTCCAACAAAAAAAACCTGAACAAAATCCTCCCCGGAGCGGAAATTCTGACCCAGAAAGTCAGAGATTCTGAATAAAATACAAACATTTGTCCCAAACTTTTGAAAAGTCAATGTGCTGAGAAGATGAGCAAAGAATATAGAGAATAAAGGTGTGTGTGGCATTGATTTATGCGTGTTTAACACTCAAAACATATTTGTCTGTGCACCCATATGTCTGAACGTCTGTGCATGTGTGTAATATGTGCTGAGGTCACTGCAGTGAGCCTCTGTCAGGGTAGCGATGACAGCTGAAAATAAACTGAACTCCTCCTTCCAGACACACACCGACACACACCTCGGGAGTCCTGCCAGTCAGCTGTCGTGTTGTGTTCAGGCGTTAAGCCCTGTGGTCCAGGAGAGGGGATAAAGGGGATATATTAGTAATTTGCTGCAATACCCAACAGAGAACAATCCTTCAATGAGAATATTCATCATCGCCTTTTGATAAACTGTTGACTCAACAGTCTGTAAAGTCAATCGCCGTTCATTATCAAAGACTTCAAGCTCATATTCTGGCCCTGGATACGGGACACAAATCCAGTTTTAGAAATGAAAAATGCTTTAGGGGGTTTATATAGAGTCCAGTATTTTCACAGTTGGAAACTTTAGGTGCATGAATTTAAGAAAATCCCCACTGATTAGAATTTCAATTTCCAGGAACCATGCTTGTCACTCTTTTTTTTAAAGGCTTTTGCGTAATAGCATCTGAAATAAATTGTTCTATAGTGGCCAACAACTCGAGAACTTTAAAATGCATGAAACTAATTTATACCTATATTTATTTTCTGATAGCATGATTTATTTATTATTAGCAAACACAACATGAATCTTTCATTAAATATAGAGTGACACTGTGTTTGAAATTTTTGCCAAGTGGCAGTTTGTGCAATGTTTTGCTCAAATCTTACATATTTCTCTCAGTGGTTGCTGGAGACCAAAAGCAAGAACCAAAACAGTGAATTATTATCTCCTTGTAGATGTTGTTCATAACTCAAATTAACTGTATTGTTGTTTCATAATATGCAAACATTTGCCATATCAACTTAAACATGTCATTCAAGGTTTTACCTGGCTTCCTCTGCCTCATACTGGCCAAACACTGAATTGCGGTTTTATATTTTGGCTGTTTTGCATCAGCACTCAATGCATCCGCTCCTTTTTCTGTCACCGACGAGCCGGCTAAAAGTGACTGCGAGTTGCACATATCCTTACGGAAGAAAAAATATGTTTTTAGCAGTAGATTTGTCACCTAAATTAACATTCTTGTGTGTTATTTGGCTATTTATAAAAACAGGCTGTAACCCGTGTTAACTGTCTGCAAACTCCGCCTAACCTCTGCTCCGCCGGGTTGTGCCGTTGTTTAAATGGTGCGTACCTGGTTTGTAATAGTATACCGTTCGTGCTTTTAATCTGAAGGCGCACACAGACCGGAAAGTCTCTGAATTGTGTACGTCACTTCCGTGTAAGCGACAGTTGCCCTGATTGCTAACGACCCGAGATGCTAAAGGATGGAGCTAAAGTAATACTTTCATCAACCCGAGGAGGCGTTTAAGTTCATCCAAAGTGGGCGATATTCGCAAATAACGAGTGGTATGTAACAAAAAGTTGATTTAAAAAAAATATCGCGAGAGGAAAAGTCGCCATTTCCGGTTCAAGTTGGGACCGTTTTTGCAGCAAGTCGGGCCTGGCGATGCTAATGTTAGCATGATGACGTTCGAGCTTAAGGTTGAAATTTAGATGTTTTATTTTTCTTTCTCAAGTATTTTGTTGAGTTTAAAGAAACGTAGTCAGATGTTGTCGCAATTTCTCGCCTAAATAAACGCATTGTGTTAAATCTATGACGCAGGAGTATAATTTTATGACACATCTTCGGAGAAATGTCCCTTTGAAGGTTGCAGATTTATAAGGTTTGCTTGATGTGATGATCGATGATGTTGCAGATAAACATTCCCAGGTCAATGGTGGCTTATGTAGCCGCAGAAAGACGGAAAAGCATCGAGCCCAGAGCTTGTTTTCCTCCTCCCAGTCTCCATGACAGCTTCCTCCTGCGATGATAAACAACAGTCTGCATCGGATTTTTACTCCACTTCTATCTAAGGATCCATCTTCCTGTTGACCTGGTCTCCTCACCGTCTTCTCAGCCCTCCCATCTCATCAGAGTACTATAAAACCCACAACAAACTGGGAATGGGTTGAAGCACATCGATAATTTAAACACATCCAGTGCGTTTATTTTATTTCCTAAAATACTTAAAAAAAAAGTATTTATATATATAAGTTAACTTAAATGACAATTTAAATTAGGGTCACCAAAAGTACCAAAGGGGGAAAGTGTTCCAGAGGTTTTATTGATTGTAACAAAAATCAGAAGCACCTTTGTTTTCTTGAACATTATGATGATTTTTTTGACATGACTCGGATTATATAACACATTTATCAAACTTAATTAGGAACATTGTTTTGCTGATAATTTTCTTTAATCGGCTGAAGAAGAACATGTTAAATAATGAAGTTTCCTGGGTGCTCGTTCTCCTTCAGAGACGTTGACAGAGGGGTCAAGAGGTCCAGGTAGCGGTGGACTTGCGTTTTTTCAATCCTCTGAAGGCAGAGGGACCGCCACATGAGAGGCTCACGGCCACCCGGAGACAAAGATATCGACTGTTTTCTCTTCTTTCTGTCTGCAGGTTCAGCTGCAAAAGCCTTGTTTTTACTTTTTTCAAGATTAGGCTTGGCGACCAAAGAGTTGAAGGGCGTGGAGTTAAGCTAAAATGCGGTTTATAAAATAAAAAATGGTCATCCTCGCTCTGTAGCTGTTTTTTTTTTACTTAAATCATAACATTTTGTTGTGGTACTGTGGCGTCATCAAGCTACTGCTGTATTTGTTTTGAGCTTTAAAACATTTTATTTTAATTGGTCCTAAATGTGTTATTCTTTCGGTATGTGTCCGTTGTTCTTCTGTTCTCTCTTGATCATATATAATAGATGGATCATTATGGACCCTCTGGCTCATTTTGTTACAGATCTATGAGTGCGAGGACCAGATCAGATGGCAAAACATTGCTCTCTTCAACCTGTGGCCCTTCAGGCTCTCTATATCTTTGACCAAAAATAACATAAACCACATGAGTAATGTGGTTTTGGTTTGAATTGACAACGGGAAAAGCTACCTTTAGCAATTTTCCTGTTTAAAATTTTGCATTATGTGTCATTTTGGGATGTAATGATACTAATCCCTTTCAAGTGAAAAATCACCAACAACTTGGTGTGTGTTTTATCGTTTGCTCTTTTTAAAAGAGTAGGATGCAACTAAATGCTTAATTTATCCCTACTTTTTGTATTTTTTTTTCACAAACATGAGGAAAAATTAAAATAGCTCTACATAATTCTAAACAACATGTAATTTTCTTGTATAGAGCTAAATAGTATTTTATTCCTCTGTCCGTCTATGGACAGTTTCTTGTCCGAGCTTTAAATTGATAACCCCAAACAGAAATGTCAAACTGCACTGCATAGGTTGTGGATGATCCCTATTGATTTCAGGTCACAGGGTCAAAGGCCAATGTCACAGGTGACCCCTTTGTGAAAACCTTGTCTGTGCTCCAGCTTCACATCAGAGTAACAGAAATGTCAAACCCATTTATACCCTTGATTATGCCTACTGCTGAGTGTATTATCGTTAGCAGTAGTCTTGTGGTTTATGACTTAAAAAATAAAACTGTCACCGTGCAGCATAAACTGTGGTACATATGTATATATGGAGAAGGAAACTCCATGAATCAATATGTTTTAAGGGTCAAGTTGAGCTTGTGGGTTTATATGTGTGAGCTGGAGAGCAGGAGTTGGTAAAAATGACTTTTTGAACCGTAATGGTTGCAGACCCCACACTTGGAGGCTTATAAAGAAATTAAAGTGAAACAAAGTTTTTCCAACCCAGAAAACTGATTATACCATCAACTGTATCGTCTTCTGCAGAAGTGCAAAGACTAACAAGACTAAGTAAATCTAAAGTGACAGTCAAAATTCACATAAAATCTTTGCTAAAGTTTTTTTTTCTTTCTTCTCCCCAGAGCTATAGTCAATCAGAACAGGATCTTGTTATCCAAGCAGCTACTTTGTTTTCATTGCTTTATTTTTTCCTTTGTTTCACCCAGGAAACAAATTTCCTCTGACTGTATTCAGTTAACTGTCATGGCTGTGTTTTCTTTCTTTATCATTCCTTTTATTTCTTTTTGTTTTTTTAGTGAAAACATAAAAATTACACTAACAGAATTACTATGTAGCTCACTAAAAAGTGGGCAAATGGGTAGGGACCTTCCAAATGATGGATTAACTCATCCGCATAGCTGAAAAGTCCCACTCAGTAACCCCTTTGTTTTGTTTTTCTTTAAACCTTTCAGCTTTTCTTTGCTACTGGAGCATTCCCCCGTTTGTCCTGCTCCAGGGCCTCTAACGAGCCCCCTGCTTGGAGGGCTTTCTCGGAACCCGCCACTGACCGGAGGGCAGGCTGCATCCTTGCGGTTGGCTCAACTAAAGGCTCAGCTTGCATTAACGCAGATGAACAGTGTTTTTGCTGTTGGCAGCCGAGTTACGACCTTGACAGCAAACTCCAACACACCGTCTTCACGGCTTTCCACTACACCGCCTTCGCCAACTGCTGTGGCCATCAATCTTTTGAACGTTCTGAAGATCGCTAACACCATGTCGCATCCTCTGTATAACCCATTTGTCCCTGGGAAACAAAGTTCCTCCCAGGGGCAATATGGACTCTCCAGTGGACAGACAGAAAGGGATCCTCGGATGGCTTTGCCTCGCCTTGAACCTGGGTCAAGCTACTCTTCTGTAACTACTCCTCTGGCTCTTGGGACATCTGGGGGTCCTCTACCACCGCCTCTAGCTCTGCCAGTAAATTACAGACCTGAGAGAAGCAGGATAACAGTCGATGAGGACATAGAAAGGTGCTTAGACTTGAATATCAGCAGAGCCAGGGAAGAAGTGAGGCATCAACCTCTAAACCAGCATGTTCCCTTCAACAGCATTCAAAGAGAAGTGTTTCCTTCCTCAAACACGGGGGCGACCTCCTTTCTGGCATCTTCAGCTTTGCAAGGACAAAGACACTCCACTGTTGACAGTGCCAGTAGGTCCATGAACTGGTTGCCTATCTGCAAAAGGGTGTCAGAGGATGATCCCTCAAAAATGTATTCATCTGCTTCATCCAACTTTTTAAGCAGTGGGAATGGTAGGTTTAACATCTCCAGTGAAGGAAAATGTAATACCCAGTCCATTCTGGGTTTGGGTGACTATGACAGCGTGGTGGCAAAAAAATCAGTGCCACCTCCCGAGACCAGTCGCCCCAAGTATACTTCAGAATCAGCTTCTAACATCCTCCTGCAATTTGGACTTGAGAAAGAGGACTTAGAACATCTCATCACATACCCCGAAGACCAGATCACACCTCAAAACCTGCCTTTCATCTTGAGGCAAATCCAATTAGAAAAGTCGAAGAGGGGTCCAATTGCAGTTCCGTCAAAACCTTACGGTGAACCTCCACCCATCACAAGTGTGAGTGGAATGGACAAAATAATTGGCTGTAGAGGGGCAGCGGTACCCCAGGATGAAATACAATCACTTGTTCTTAAACCAAGCAAAGTGATTGACTATGGACATACTGGCAAATATACTGCAGGCATTGAGGATGACATGGGAAGAACTACAGCTAAGGCTGGCGGGAGTGGAAGTAAGTTACATACGGACACTTTCAAAAGTAGCAGCCACAGTCAAGAGCCGCTACCAGAACCAGATCACCAGACAGCCACAAAATCCCTGCCGCCCTCTACCTTATTTCGCAGCGTTCATCCTAGCCGTCCTGGCCTTGTGCTTATTGGCAGAAACGATGACAGTCACAACAGTAATCAGGGCAGAACTCAAGGTCAAGGGTCAAAAGTTAAAGAACCGGTGAAAAACCAACAGGGACAACAGCAAGTAAAACAACAACCGAAGCAACAGACACAGCAGCATCATGTGCAGATGCACCAGAAGCAGCAGCAGAGGCCGCAGCCGAACCAAAAGCAGCAGCAGCAGCAGCAGAGGCCACAGCCGAACCAGAACCAGAAGCAGCAGCAGCAGAGGCCACAGCTGAACCAAAAGCAGCAGCAGCAGAGGCCACAGCCGAACCAGAAGCAGCAGCAGCATCAGAAGCAGCAGCAGCAGCATCAGAAGCAGCAGCAGCAACATCAGAAGCAGCAGCAGCAACATCAGAAGCAGCAGCAGCAACATCAGAAGCAGCAGCAGCAACATCAGAAGCAGCA
>JAOXNZ010000199.1:2614245-2627803 GCA_028566095.1 Kryptolebias brasiliensis | reverse complement strand
GAAATTATTTTGCAGTAGTTGATTATTCATGCAGGTCAGGTTATAGATTTTTAATTAAAAGAAAAGTTTAAAAGTGATTTGAGTTTAACTGTGTGCAAGTGAAGATATCTATCTTCTACCTGGCTACTGCAATTTTTTAATTTTCATTTGTCCTATTATATTAGCCATCTGTGGGCGTGTTAAGATTCTTCAATTGATGCGGTAGATGCCTACGTTTTTCTTTAAAGGCTCATTGACCAAGGTTGTTGAAGAACTGAAACTTCAAGAATTACGTCGTGTTGTTTCTGTCTTACTCAAAAACCATTTTTGTCTAAATGTGACCTCTGATTTTAATGGGTATGTTTAATGTTTTTTCCACAGATTCCCAAACTGGGATGGTGATACGCTAGCGTTGTCGAGGTACATTTCTTTGTCCTCAAATTAATTGCATTTATAGAATTATGTCCAAAGGATTCCGCTTCATGTTTTCCTGTTTTTCTCTTATCCATATTTGTATTAATTTAATATATCTTTTTGTATGTGTGGATTGTCTAATTTTATTGTTTATTTTAGTTTAAAAAGTCCAACCAAGGTTTGCAAATTATGCCTTTGGTTAGACAACCTATGTGCAAAGCAACAGTGGCATTGTTTTAACTTGTAGCATTGCTTCTTGTTGTTCTTCTCCTTGTCAAATAAATTTAACAAACAAAAAACCTCAAAACATCCATAGCCATTTCTTTTGGAAACTGAACTCTGCTCTTCTTCGTTTCTCTGTTTTTATATATAAGTGCTCCAAGTAAAGATGCCAAACCTTTGCCCGCGTCATCGGCCCAGACTCCCCAGAACCGCCACCGGAAATCTAGACATGACAGCCTGTCCCGCTCGCACAGTCCTCAACGCCAACGTGGATCCGTGGATAGAAAGGAAAAATGGTTTAGCCGTTCTCGTTCACGCAGTCCACGCCACCCCCATGAATCAGAGGACAGAAGACAGAGGCGTAGTAGCCGTTCTCACAGTCCGTATCACCACCATACCTCTGAAAATAGAAGAGACCGACGTGGTAGCAGATCACGGTCGCCACAGGGAACCAGGCAGTCTCGCAGGTCTGTAAAGACTGAATTCATGGGAAATATACAAAACAAAAATGTTTCATATACCTGTAAACTGTAAAATACCAAAGAAAGAACATTATATTTATCATAAGCTTTTAGTTTGACTTTTTTTTGGTCAGTTATTTAAGATGTAATTAGAACAAGTTGTAAATTACTGGATCATTATCTCTTTTAGGTCCACCTCCCCGCAGTGTGACCGGCCTACCTCCTCCCGTTACCGTTCACGTTCAAGGAGTTACGAGAGACGTTCTCCAACCAAGAGGAGAGAAGAGAAATGGTCCCCGCAGAGGAGGAGCCGCGAGCGCCGATCGTCTCCAAGGAGAACTGACGACAAACGCTCGCCACCCAGGATAAGTCGTGAAAGGCGATCATCTTCTGATAGGTCATTGCCTCAACGAAGGAAGTCAAGAAGCTCTGAGAGACTCGCGAAGAGGCTACTGGAAACACCAGGTTTGACAAATTGTAGACATTTTATCACCTTTAAAATAGCACATGTAGTAAAAAGACAAGTTGTTCAGAGTTCATGGTGATATAAGCATAAGATTCTTTACTGCTGTGGGATTTAAAGAAAGCCAGCTTTAACAAAGACAGCTGTATCTTCTTCCATGAAAAACTGCTTAAATTAAAGACAAAATTGTTTGTTTAATTTAATTGCTAAGCAGCTTCAGGAGAGGCGTTTTTTTCTACGCTCGTGACCACAAAACGTCTGTCTTTTCTAGCTGTCCAGTCTCTGTCAAAGCAGTCTGACCTGGAGACCATGGTTAAGACTCTCGCTCCCGCTTTACTGGCTGAGCTGAATAAGTTAAAATCATCTTCCTCCTCTGCCTCATCTTCATTGTCCACTAATGTGGCGAGGAAGGCCCATTCTACCAAAGCGAGGCCCGGCCTTCAAAGGATCGAGACAAGTTCTTCAACGAAACCTAAGGTTGGTTTATCTTATCAGCTCTACAGATCGAGTTGATTTTATTCTTCCCTTCTTTTAAACCGAACACAAATATTTCTTTTTACTTTTAAAGGATTTCCTAATAATATTATGAATGATTAGATTGAACCCGTGAACAAATATTTTACAAAAGTCTATTTTTTTCCCACTGTGTAGGTTTCTGCAACCCCATCTCCAACCAGGGTGAGGCTCAGTGGGGTTTATAGTTGTGTTTCTCACGGTGACTTGAATACTGCTGTGGAGAAATTCGGAAAAACCAAATCAATGGTTTTGTTCAGATCCACCCAACAAGTATGTTCAGTGATGTAAAAAATATAAATATGTAATTGTTTGAATTCAACAACTCCTCACTCAAACTGATAGCAAACTTGGAAAAACAGTTTTTTAAATAACTAAAAAAACACAACTGCAGACTAGGATTTTATGCTTTTTATAGAATATTTTGTGTGAATGATTGTTGTAATCCAAAGTTATGTTTATTTTGTGCACAAATAGGCAGTCGTATCTTTTCAGGCGAACAAAGATGCAGAAAAACTGAGGAACGCAAAGAGCTTCAAAGTGAAGGGATGCCTCGTCTCTGTCATCAAGGAAACGGTATTAGTCTTGTGTCTGTTCTTGGAAAATACTCAAATCTGTACCATGCTGCTGCAGTGTGATCACACTCTCAATACCTACGTTAATTCAAAATTTGTGTTTATAGGGCAATGTTTCCACAAAGCCTCCAGCAACAAAAGAGCAGAAGATGGCTTCACAACAGTAAGTTGTGCTTTACCGCAGTTTTAACAGTTCTAGAGGTGTTATCTTGTGTTTGACAGTCTTTTGTGTCCTTAAAAGGGAAAATATCTAGAAAGTAGAACTGCTTTTTTTAATGTCCAAGCAGATTTTCCGCCACTCTTCTGCCACGTGGTAACAAATGTTGAAACAGATTATTTCTTAAAGTGCTGAACATTAAAACATCTTACCTTTTTGATTTCTCTTTTTCACAGAATATCTGCAAAGTCTGCTGTCTCCACCTTCCAAACTACTAAATCCACGTCCACTGGAAAAGTTAAAGCAACTTCAACAACATCTGGAGCTAAAAACACCACAACGGGCAAACTTGTCACAAAAGCTAAAGTCTTGGTTTCCAAAGCAAAAGGTATTTCTAATAAGCAGGTGGCTAAAACTGCAAAAACAGGCAATGTGGATGGAAGAAAAATTGCAAAATCATCTGAGCTGAAAAAAGAAACTGTGACAGCCCCAAAATCCAAGGGGTCACAAAAGAAGCCTAATTCTGATAGTTCTAAACCAAAAGCAATGTCCACAAAATCTGAAAACAAAACTAATAAATCTGAAGTGGCACCTAATGATACAGCCAGGGCCAAAAATCAGGCAAATACGACTGTTTCTAAACCAATTAAAGGGAAGAAAATTGTCAAAGAGGCAAAAAACTTGGCCTCCAAAGCTGGAACATCTTCAGCTACATTGCCATCCATATCTGTAACTTCAGAAAATCAGCCTGATGCTATTAAAGTTACTGAAGATAAGGAATCTGCTCTGGGCCCGAAAGACACAGCTGAAGTTGTTGAAACAGAAAGAGCAACAGGCTCTGAAAAGAAGGAACTGGAAGAATTTGTCAGAGATGACGTTGAGTCCATTTCAGATGACGAACTTGAACCAATGGAGCTTGAGACAAAAGCGACCGAGCCGATGGAAGTTGAGAGTTCTGCTGAGTCCAAAGACCAAAAGCTGACAGATAGAAAAACTTCACCAACTGAACTAACTGATGGTCATCCAGAAACCAGTGCAGTCGAGACCTCTCCACCTAAATCTTCTACTGATCCACCACTGAGACCACAAACCACCTTAAAAACTGCCGAAATCTTCGTGAAAGCCTCATCACCGGTCCAGCCAAGTGCAGTGGCAGATTCAGAGTCCATAGGAGGTGACCTCAGGACCGAGACAGAAACTTTGGAAAAGCAACAAGATCCTGCAAAGCAAGAAGGTATGCTTGAGACTGTTAGCATTTTTAAAGTTTACTTAATCTCCTTTTCTTCTTTTTCTATCGGCTGTTCCCTTTTCAGGGATCTCCACAGCAAGTCGTCTTCCATCTAACTGTCTTCTGCATCCTCTGTCCTCACTCTAACTACCTCCATGTCCTCTCTATCTGCATCCATATGTCTCCTCTTTGTCTTTTTCCTGGCATCTGCATCTCTAACATCCTTCTACCAATATACCTACTGTCAATACGGACAATTTATCTTAAAAAAACCTTTATTGGGCACATTTTTTCCATTTTAATTGTGTATTTTGGACAGCAATATGTTGACAGTAATGGATAGAAGCAAAATCACTCTAAACTTTTCTTTTCACCTCTTTAGGCATGGTTGATACTTATTCTTTTATTCCAGTTACTTTTGAGTTACTACTAGCACTGTTTTTGCCATCCAGCTGGTCCTATTGCAAGAGGTTATTGACGACCACAGCAGTGATTGTTTTATACTTTTCCTCATTAAATGAGTATTTGTTCACCTAACCAGGAGGTGTGCTTGTGTTGAAATTCAACAGACACTTGACTGAAACGACTGTTGTACATGTAGAGATGTAGGGGTGATTTCAGAAAAGTTAGTGGTGTTCCAGAGCTAATAGCATTTAGCCTGATCCCTGATCACATTATTCAAAAATTCAAGCTGGTTTTCTGACTTGCAACTGAAATGCGGTTAAACTGGGTATGTTATGATTCCCAGATCCAAGTTCTTACTTCTGAGTTTAATGGAACGGAGCATACCTCTTTAGCTTGACTACAGTAGCAGATGGCTACTGATGCGTAAACCAATTAACCTGTTTGTAGACTTCATTTGAGTACAGAACACAGCTGTCCATTTTAATTACTTTTTTCCCCTCTGAAGAGCCAGTGACTGAAGTAAAAGCTCATCAAGATCCAGAACCAGTCATCAACATATCAGCTCCATCACCTGAAGTATCTGTAGCTGCCAAAACAAAACCTAAAGATGAAGCAGCAACCAGTCAGCAGACCGCCGCAGTTGTGTTGGATGAACCTCATGTTACCACCCAAACAGTGAAGGAGGAGATGGAAGAACAGCAGCAACAAGAAGAAAAGAGTAAGAAGTTTAAGAAATTAAATTTCTGCATGCAGTCATAATTTCTGTGTTTCTGTATTTAATTTTCCCCCCAAAACTCCTTTGCAGGTTGCGTTCAGATGGAAACTGTCATGTCATCAACAGTAAGTTTTCATAAGCTGCTTATATGAGCCATGTTTAAGACAAATTCAAAAAGACTAGGGTACAAGTAATGTTCATAAAAGGTGAACTTCTCCTGGTTTAGACAAGCCAAGAAGGATTCTAACTGCTTTGTTTGTCGGGTAAAATATATTCTGAAAATGAAGAAACAGTTCTCAGATCTTGTTTTCTGAGGAACTGAAGAGCACTGCTTTTGTTTGTTCGTTTAGCAAATGTCCTCACATAAAAAGGAAATTATATCTACAGTACTTTAGGATGATTTGTAGCTAATGTTACCATTTGCTTTAACCATACATTTAGAGAACTTAACATTGTCAAAATGATAAAATCAATCTTTAAACTTTGACAACTTTGACTGTAGTTTACTTCCTGTTTATAGTGGTTTTTTGTACATTTGTGCAATTTAAACTGTTTTGTTTGCAGCCTCCTCCTGAACCTTTAGATGGAGGACAACCTGCTCTGCAAGACGGACCAACGGCCTCCACTGGATCTGCCTTTTCTTATTCTGTGAAAGCGGGATCAGATGACACAGATATGAAGGAGGCTGAAACGCTTAAAGCTGAGGTTGTTGCAAACCCGACGGTTGAAAACGTAAAGGAAGAGCTGTCATCTTCTCCTGTTACGTCTGCTGATAATCAAACCACCCCCACTGCGTCCACGGCCACTGTTCCAGTCACAGATCCAGTCAAGTTTGAGGAAAACGCTGCAGAAATTCCTCAGATTAACGAAGACATCTTCAAGGTGATCACTTCAGTACTTCGCGAGCACAGACTCACTAAAGGAAACGGGACAAAAAGCGAGGACGAAGAGGTGATGCTGCCTCCAGATCTTACTCAGGATATGGATTTGTACTGTAAAGATGCATGATGTATAAAACTAATATCCTATAATAATATTCATTTTATATTATGTAGTGATATTGGACAGAATCCCTGTTCCTGAAACAATTTGTGCAGTAATTATTTTTGATACAATGCTGAACTTAAAAGCTATCATGAAAGAAACAATATTTATCCTTATTTTTGTGAACCTGACAGCTTATAAGGTTTTGTTGCAGTAAATTAACGTAGCATCTGACCCTAAAGTCTGAAAGCTATTTTCTTTTATATTTGTTCTTTTAGAGTGTCAACATATGCAAGACAACCTCTGTAAGTGCAAAGGAGAACAAACGGCATGCGATGGTAAATTTGAGCTTTTTGTGTACCTATGGTTATCTTGGTTTTACGAACATTTGTTTACATGCAAAAAGTACTCTCAACCCTGAAAGTATTCTTTAGTCTTCTGCAATTTTTTCACTTAAAAGTTGTTGATTTAAAACAGTTGCCATCATTAGTTTTATTCATATATATTACTGTGAATAACAAATAATAAACCCTTTAAAATTTACCTGACATTGTTTCCTGTTCTTCCAGGCACAGGATGATGATGTTAAAGAAGAGGATCTTTCTTCAGATCTTTTCAGTGAGACAGAGTTTAACTTCGAGGAATTTGTGACTGTTGACGAAATTAGTGAAGACATGGCTATAGAAGATGGCTCCTCTTTATCTAAACAAACCTCCAAAAAGAAAGCAGAGGGGAAAAGCTCAGATGCGTCAACTGCTGGCAAAGAGACCTCATCAAAAACCTCAAAAGACCGTAAGACCTCAGTCTGTTCCACATCATCATCCAAGTCTACAAAAATCAGCTTGTCTACTAGTTCCACTTCTGGATCTGTAAAAAAGCAGAATCAGTCATCTGAGCCCACCAAAACTAAACCCACAGAGTCTGTTGAAACCCCTTCTTCCTCTGGTCAGAAAGCTCAACCAAGCAAGATAAAGTCTCCTGCCAGAGCATCACAAACTTCATCCACAGGTCGAAGTACCCGTTCATCAGCAGCAGCTGTCAAGACCTCTGCAGAAACTCATCTGTCGCATAAAAAGGAAGATAAACCCACAGAGAGTTCAGCGAGAAAGTCTGGCCACAAGGTGTCAGCAGAGAGCGATGCTGCAAAAACTGTTGAGTCAGAGTCAAAAATAGAAACATCAGAGACAGATTCAGCTGCACAAGGACAGAAGTTACAGTCATCCAACCAAACCCAGAGTCTGGAGTCTGATTTTAAAGATGAAATCGTCAAAGATGTGAAGAAAAGCAAAGAAAAAGAAAATGGAGGCAGAAGAACAGAGGAAAGAGGAGATGACGACAAAAATGGCAAAATCCTTGATTCACTCGATGAGAAAACTGATGAACAGACAAACATAGAAGAGAACAACAACAACAGCAACAAAACAAAGACAACTGGATCTGAGGAAGACAGGGCTGATAATGATGGCAAAGTCTGTCCAGAGGAGTGCACCGAGATGGAGATGGATGCATCTATCCAAGTGCCAGACAGTGCTGATAAAAATCGAGCTGCTACAGCTGAATGCAAAGATGAAGGTTCAACAGTGATGCAGGTGACTGAAGTAGTCCAGAGTTCACAAAACTCTTCAGTCGTGGAAACAGCTGATAAAAATCAAGTGTTGGATCAAGATACCAGCCAAACTTCAAGGAACATGGAAGATGGAACAAAAGGAAAACAAAAACAAGAAATTCTTGCAAAGACAGCGGGTGAAACCTCTAAAGATGTCTGCCGAAAGTCCAGTGGTGACCAGCCTCTTGAAAACAATGACAAGAAGGAATCTTCAAAAGATTTTACTAAACAAGAAGTCTTAGAGACATTGAATTCAGCAGATGATCGGACCAAAACTGAAGGTGAAGGCCAGAAAGTAAAAACTCCCAGAGACCACATATCTAAAGCAGACATTGGACCTACAGAAGAAGAAGAGGAGGTTTACCAAGTAATAGATTGTGTGGAGGATCAGCCAACACCAACAGAGACCGAATCAGAGACTGACAAAGAACAACAAACAAGGAAAGGCAAAGCAACAACTTTGTTAGAGGATAGACCATCCAGGAGTAGTCGCTCGAGGAGCAGAACATCTAAAATTGAAGATGAAGGAAGATCAACAAGAAAACAGGACAAAAAATATGAGAACCGAACAAAACACAGCAAGACAAGTAAAGAGAAAAAGACTGATCAGAGTACTGAGGAGATGGTCTTTGAGGTAGTGGACTCTGTTGAAGATGAATCTGTTCAAGAAGCTTCAACCACAGAAAGTTCTGATAGAAGACAAGCTGGTGTTGAGAAGTTATTGATCTCCATAGAAATACCTGTAAAATCTGACAAGGAAGAGGATACTATGTACAAAATCTTAGACTCTGTGGAAGACGAGGCTGCCGGGGACAAAGCAGCTATGACGAGATCCACCAGAGGAAGAAGTAAAAGAACATCTGAGAAAGTTGCTGAAAATGACGACATTAAAAAAGACCAGACCCGCACAAGAAGGAGGCACACGCCAGTCAGAGATTCACATGAAAATGTTGGTGTTCCACTAAAGGAAACCACACCAACAAAAAAAAGGGATGCTGTTGTAAAAGACACAAGTGAAGAGGAGGCAACTTATGAAATATTAGATGCTGTAGAGGAAGACATTGTTGAGGATGATCAGCCAACACCACAAAAAACAAGGAGAGGAAGACCAAAGAAAAAAACAACTAAGAAACAAACAGCAGCTTTAAAAAAGGTAGAGTCGACCAGTAAAGAAGGAGAAGAAGAAGAAGCAACATTCCAGATTCTTGACTCTGTGGAGGATGATCAACCTACCTCAGACCAGACTGAGAATGCAGGAAAGTCAACGATTTCTGTTGATGATAGGACAACTACGAAAACAACAAGGTCACCCAAAAATCAGGAGGAAGAAGAGTCTATGTATCAGATTGTAGATTCTCTGGAAGTTGATCAAATGCCTTCAAATATTGGCGCAATGTCACCTGTTTCCTCAGCTGAAGAAACATTAGAACAGGCTATGAATGAGGAAAGTCTGCATCAGTTGGCTGATAATGTCAAGGAGGTTAAGTACGATCCATCTGCTGATGCAGGAAGGAAGACTAGCACACCGGCATCCAAGAAGAAGACGCAAAAATCTAAGAAAAATGACCCAACAACTTCAAAAAATGTTCTCGTCAACCTGGATGAAGTGAGTGAAGAGGAGGAGGATTACCCTGATGATGCAGCTGAGAATGATGAACGAAAGAGTCAAATCGGAGGAGGAGTAGAGGAGGCTAAAGACGATCCGTTTTCTGAAGGATCTGATGCAGGAGGAAAGGGTTCTACAGCAAAAACAGATGCCGAACCTAATGCTGCAGCATCAAAGAAGTTGCAAAAATCAAAGAAAACTATGACTTCGAAAAACATTCTTGTGAACCTGGACGAAGTGAGCGAGGAAGAAGAAGATTACCCTGATGATACAACTGAAACAGAAGAACTAAAGAGAAGACAAGCAACCTCTGAAGAGCCAGAAAATGAGCTTGAGGAGACGGAAACCAGGGAGCGAAGGAGTAGAAGCAGCAGCAGAGGACAGGGCAGTGGGGAAACTGTGGACAAAACAGAGATGTGGCAGGAGAATGTGGAGGAGATGGAAGCAGAGGCTCAGGAGCTGGTGACTCTGGATGAGGTGGTGGACCATGAGGCTGGAGAGGAAGGGGTGACGGATGCTCCAAGATCTGACGGGGAGGTCATGGAGGGAGGGCTGCAAGAGCTTGTTACTCTGGATGAGATCGTTGAAGAGGAGGCTGGAAAGAAACAGCAAAAGCCTGAGGCCCGCCCACTCAGTCCGGAGAACCAATCAGTGGAATCCTCAAAACCAGAGGTCTGGTTGAGATTCAAAAAAATATGCAAGTTTTGATTAGATTCAGTGTTTTTGTTGTTTTTTTTACATGGAGACTTGCTGACTGTTTCATTTTTATTTTTTCTGTTTTTAGACTTTGTCAACTTTATCTGAAGCAGACAAAGAGGATACAAAGAATACCTCAAGCTCTGTCAAACGCAAACACGGCGACAGCACAGGTTTGTGTTATTCTGTAGTTACAAAATACCAGGTACAGAATTTGTTATTTGCAGTTTGACTAATTGTTTTGAATAGTTTTCCTAATTAATGGATCATTTATTTCAGTTTGACAACCAGAACCTCTTAAAAGATTGTTAATTGTTCAAATATACATCTTTTTTAAACCCTCGTTGCCCTATATGTTAGTCCAACTCAAATACTATCAAGTACTTTAGTCCAGTCTAGAGTACTATCAAGAGAAAATAGCCTAAAAGCCAGAACACACAGGTGGTTTATGGCACACATTCAAAGAGACACTTCTAATACTTTTATTTTAACACAAACACAGCCAGCTGCTGAATGGTGCTCTATGGTACACTGTCTACAGACTCTTCTCTACTTTGGTTTATTAGGCTGAATTTATTCTACTGTGGTAGAAGTATGTGCCTCGTTTATGAAAGAGTTCAGGTTAAATCACACTAACTAGTACAACACTCCCACCAGCTTCTATAGTCATTTTAGGTTCTTTATTAGCAAATTTCTGCTATTACTTCACTGCCGTGTAATAAAATGATATTTAATTTAGTCACAGAACATTTCTACAGGAAATGAAAGGTTTTAATAAGAGTCTGAAACTTTTGGTTTGTTCCTAAGTGGTAAATAGAAAACAACTGGATGACTTCTCTAGTTTCTTGAAGGCATTTCATCTCCCATAAGCCTGAAACTCCCAAACCACGATCAGAACTGAAGAAGCTTTTTAGATGAGAGGTGAAACGTTATCGAGAAACGAGAAGCCGTCCAGCTGTCTTCTATTTACCCACTTAGGATTGTCATGTCCTGAATCTACACCAATGTGTTGGTTTGTTGTTTCAGAGAAAAGTGAGGACTTTGTCACTGTCGATGAGGTGGTAGTGACTGAAGAGGAGGAAAAAGAAGCAGCAACAACCACAACAAGAGGCCGACCCAAGAAGAGAAGCAGACAAACTCCTGGTAACAGGAAGCTAAATCTGCTTTTCAGGTACGTCACCAGAATAAAACATGAAACTCAGTTTTTTTATCTTCTACAGTGAGAAAATCTACTAGAGGAAAAATAGTGAGCAAAGAACCTGAGGGAGAAGAAGAAGATAAATCAGTGCTTCCTGCTTCAATTGATTCCTCCTCGACTCCGGACAAAGACACATCTGCTCCGTCAGCCGACGTCCAGACGGAGATTCAGAAGACGGAGGTGGAAATGGCGTGGAAATCTGACGCCGACGCTGCTTCTGCTGAACTGAAGCTGCAGTCCGAGTCTCCTGATGGACAGAAACCAAAAGAATGTGTGGAGGAAGAGGAGGAGGTGAAGCACAGCAAGGCTGAGGTTAAAGGTAAAAATCTGTTTTAGCGCAGCTAATGAGAAGGTTCTCTCTTAAAAAAAACTCCCACCATTGGGAATAAGCAGAAAGAATTGCACAAAAGGGTTTTTCTTTCATAATACTTTAATGATATGTTGAAAGTTTAAAATTTTTTATTTCTGACCTTGTTTTAACTATAAACAATCTACAAACAATTTATTAATTAACCTCTCTTGTGTTTTAGTTGTTAATAAACGGAAGCAGGACCTTATTTCACCAGAAGCAAAGCGATCTCGTTCTCAGTCTCCTTGTGTCCCGTTGGACTTCAAACTGCCTCCATTTAATCCCAAAAGCCCTCTGGGTAAGAGACATCCACAAAAAATAATTTAAAAAACTGTGACTTGGAATAGAAATTTGAATTTCTTTCCTTTCCTATCCAGGCCAGGAGTTTGTGGTCCCTAAATCTGGATTTTTCTGCAATTTGTGCTCTATTTTCTACTTGAACGAGAGCACCGCTAAAGAAATCCACTGCAGCAGCCAGAGACACTACAACAACCTGCAGGTACACACACCCACACACACACACCCACACACACACACACACAGAAACATCCTTGGTCTTACGCTCATCCCTTTGCTCTTTCAGAAACATTACCAGAAGCTCCAAAGGAAGACTTCCAGTTCATTGACAAGCTCCCAAGGCTCCGTCTCTGACTGATCAAGTTGAACTGAAGTTATTTTCTTTTATAACATGTCAAACCGCTGAGGCGCGGAATGATGATTTCTATAAAGAACCATGTTTCATATTTGTATTCATGTTATACACTTGTCCGATCTCATGTTTCAGCATGCATCGCTTCTCCTTGAATCCTTCCACTCTTCAGTTTTTCGTGCCCTCGCTGAACTCACTTGTATGGCTACATTGCTCTAATTGAGGTTTTTGGATTTTGGATAAATATTTCGCTTCAAGCTGAAGTGGAACGCAAAGCTAAAAAAAAGAACTGTGATAACAGACTTGGAAGATTAAATCTTGAGAATTGGAGCCAAAAGGAGCAGCTGTATCAACATGGACTGGGTTTTACTTAAGGAAACAAAATGTTCTAGTACAGACAATGGTTCCACGTAGTTCATGTATCAATAAGAAATCACAGTTTCACTTGAAAATAATCAGCTGTAGTTATCACAATATGTAGACGTAAAAAATACCTTACAAATGAGTGTGCTGTTCATTAACTTTCGTAGAGGAGATAATACATTTTTTGTTCATGTAAGTTTGGTGTTTTTAAATACGGGTCCAATATGTTAAATCATTTGTTTTTTTCTTAATTCTGTTTCTTAAAATGTCTAAAAAAAAACCCGGAGCACTGCTTGGTTTTTGAGCTGCGTTGCGAACGGTTGTTTTTCCTCTCTTGTTTTTATTTACTAAAGCTTTGACCTTTCAGTTACTGAGAACAGCTGAAGGACGTTTTACCTGAAAGAAAATGGGTTGAACCCGTTACTGTCCTGTAGGGTCTCATCGAAGTCCACCATGACAATTAAAAGCTGATGTTTAAAATGTTTGTCTTAGAAAGTTTTTAGACTCTCGTCTCTTTTTGCAGTTTAATGTTGCAACCTATGCTACACTAAGTAAGTACCTCATGATGACAAAGTAATATAGGACTGTAAAAAAATTGTAAATTTACTGAAAATAAATCTTCAGACTCTTCACCTGATGCTTAGTTGAAGCACCTTTTGCAGCACCAACTGCTCCAAGTCTTTGGCTTCGATGCAACAAGCGTTGTTCACCTGGATTGAAGGATTTTCTTTTATTTGCGAATCCTAAATTCGGTCCAGTTGGATGGGGATTGGACTGCTGGAGACAGGCACCAGCTCCCTGCGACCCGGAATGGAGACGCGGGTAAAGAGGATGGAGGCATGGAGGGATGGATGGATATATTGTTAGTCGTTTTGAGCTCTCTCCAGAGACGTTTTATAGCAGAGGTCCCCAATCCTGGTCCTGGAGGACCACTGTCCTGCATGTTTTAGATGTTTCTCTGCTTTGACTCACCTG
>JAOXNZ010000199.1:2552258-2565659 GCA_028566095.1 Kryptolebias brasiliensis | reverse complement strand
GTTTAATTTATCAGCTATTTACTGTTTTATTTATCAGCTATTTTACAATTATCATGAGTCTGAATTTTCTATCAGTTATAAGAAAAAAACAGATAAATCTGATATTATGAATTATTACACTGTTAATGTCATTATTAAGCGAGATGTTTTGTAATAAAAATCCAAATGTGAAACTCTCACAGTTTAGACAAGCCTTATAATAAAAAATCTTCTGTTAATTTACTCTGAAGGAAGATATTTTAATGTTAAAAGCTTTAAGAAGTAAACACCAGCATCAAAACAGGTCCTGAACGCCTCAGACGGAAACTAAATTAACCGGATATGTTATTTTTGAATAATTCATGACAAAGCTGATACAAATATCGACCCTAAATTGCCACGAAACACTCGCTTTTTTTGTGAGAAATTTGACTTTCGTGGAGGAAAAGAGAGATGCTGTCAGACCTGTTACTGTTAGCTATCAAATGAATGGAGGAAGCGAACAGGAACAGACGCCATGTCGCCTGTTTTAACGGTTTCAGCGGCTTTAAAACTCAAAAATATAAAAATACCAACCTGCCCGAGTAGGCGGGGATGAGAACATACTGTATGACCACGTAGTCCGCGTAAAAGACGCTGAAATAAGTTAAAATCAAACAAATTATCCCACAAGGATCGCGCCTACAGCGCAGCGACGCCATCTTCTCCCGGGCCCCGCCCCCTTTTAACAGTTTTTCCGGTGACGTCACTAAAAACAAGGAAAAAAAACTAACTCCGAAGGCGCATTCAGGGATCGTCGGAAACGGCACACTTGTTTTAGGAAGACCCGTTAGCGAAATTCGAAAATGAATTTTTTTTTTTAAGTTAATTATGACAACATATTTTTTCAAAACCTAACAACTGTTTTAGCAGCGAACGACCAAGTTCTAAACGTCATAGCTAAATAAATAGATAGATAGACAGACACACGGTGGCAGCAGACCTCCTCCTGTGGACAGTTTAACTCTGTCGCTCCTCCCTTGAAGTAGGCAGTCTCCAGCTCGTCATCCTCCTTGTCTGTTTGCTCTCAACACTTTTTTTTTTCGTGCTGCAGTCGGACTTTCTGTCATAGTTCGACTTTACAGTTTTGTTCGCCTCATTCTGCTGCGAACAAACCCGTCTCTCAGTCGGAAACGTTTCCTCGCTTCGAAGTCGAACCTGGGTGTTTGTTTTAAAGGGATTGTGCGAAGAAGCGCGAAGAGGAGACATAGAAGAAGAAGAAGAAGAAGAAGAAGAAGGAGTCAAAGAAGAAGAAAACAGAGGAACCTGGAGGAGGAAAAAGGTCGAAGTCACCATGGAAGTTCCTGGTATGCAGGTACGTGGAAAGGTGGACGCTGTAGTTTGTTTCTCCGGGGTTTTTGGTCGTTTTTTGGGGGGTAAATATGAGCGAACTGAAGCAGTTAGGCAACGAGGAAGGAGGGATTGAGCAACCACAGGCCGTTTCCTATGAGCCTTCACCTGAAGACAAAACCTTCATAAAACCTGTCCTGTCTCCACACCCAGTCAGAGAAAGACTTCCATACAAGTGGTACCTTTTTTAAAGAGTTTAAATCACTTTTTGTGCTGTTTGACCTAAAAAGAAATCCCCCAAGAACTCCTTGAATCCTCCATATATCCACTTGTTGACTGACTGTTCTTCTCAATATTGACATTATTGTTGAATCTTTTAGTGTTTGTGTTCATTAAGACGCCCTCATTGTGACTGTGGGCTTTAACATTTAGTTTAAAAGTGTTTTAAAGTTCAGAGAAACGACTTGAATATGCTTAGAAAGACCTATATTATTTATAAATTGAGATGACTCGTGGATTTTTATTGTTTGTCAGCCTTAAAAAGTCCTTATATTGTGATTCTGATGCTTTAGATTGAGTTTACATTAAAATGATGGTTGTTTAATCCTTTAAAATAGCATTATACTTGCATAATATTGTGTAATAACTATTAATGTATATTGACTTCTCATTAGATGTCCATTCATACTGTGGCTTGGTACTCCAAATGGATTTTATTGTTTCTTAATAATGTTCTTTCATGTTCATGCCTAAATTTAGCTAACATGATTTTAAAGTGTTTATGTCAATTCAGGCATCCTATAATAGGTCAATACTGGAATATAATGTGATCTAGCTTTTGTAAACAGAGTTCATTGCATCTTTTTGGTGTTAGTTTGGTTGCTGGTTACGTTGTACTTTTGCCACTTCCTACTTTTGCAGTTTTAGTCACTTCTGTGGCTTATAAAGGATCCATGGGACTCTTTGTGCCCATCATGGGTCTCTCTGGACATGTCTTGTGGTCCTTTCTGGTTAGAATTTGGGTAAGATTAGACCAGAATCACTGGGTAAGAGCAACAAAAGTAAAGAATTGTTGGAAAACAAGACAAAGAGGGTCGAGGATCCAATAGATATTTGTTTTAAGGTTGGATAAGGGTAGGAATTAGGGCTAGGATAACTGGGCAAGGAAATAGATTAACAGATAAACGATGCAAGTAGGCCTCATGATTGGAAAAGTGGTAGCAGCCGAATAGCAGATGGTAACTGCTGAGTACTTGATGGTAACTACTTAGTACCAGACAGAAACCGCAAAGTACAAAACAAAAACCTTAAAGTACAAAATGGTAACTGCAGAGTGGAAACTATAAAGTAACCAGGAACATTTGTATCTCTACAAGCGTGGCTTTGCTTTGGCTTTAGGCTCTAGTTGTGTGTCAGAGGTTTAAATATTTTAAGGTTTTCTTTAACGTAGTTTTTTTTACATACATAATGGGATTTAACTTCTAATTCAGTTTGGGTGTGCTTAAAGTGTTTTTATTTCAAACATATTCTCTAGAGTGTGTGTCTGGTTGAGGTTTTTTCTTGTACCTTTGAAATATTTTAAAGCGTACAACGATGTTCCTGTAGAAACGTTTTCTGTGATGGTTGGTTTTTCATTGGTCTTTAAATACATGCTTGTGATATCTTGTCTTCACATTGAAATGACCTAATGGTACCTTTTAATATTTTTGTTTTGTTTCCAAAGTGACTTGAGAGTGTATTTAAAGCTCAGCCCCTTTATCTACTAAATGATAGGGGTTAAAGATAACACAGTAGGTGTGTCTGAGGTCAGTAATCCAGTTTGTGTCCATATGGTTACATGTCTTTATTGGACTTCCTGGGATTTTATTGTGCAGTATCTTGACATAGCTTCCGAGAATGAATCATAAATTTAGTTTAGGTCATACGTTGATTATTGAAGGTATTTCTGTAGTTTTTCTACCAATCAAAAGGTGTGCAATGAGAGTTATACAGGCGTAAAAGCGTCCATTGGCCTCCTGTTGGGCCGGCTTTCAGGTGTGTCTACCTGTGGGACCAGCTCGCTCTGCCTGCTCTGTTTGTCCCAGGTGGGTGGGTCGGCTGTGCTGTCACAGGCTGGTTAAGTCAACACACACCTGATGCCCGGCAGCAGCTGCTGCAGCGCCGCGGCTGACACAGACGTGTTTTTTTTTTTCTGCCAAGAACTCCAGTCATGCGTAAGGAAGTGTGTAGTCTGCACAGGGACCGCTCGATTAAGTCACAGTAACGCTTTTAAGCACAAATATGAACTTTTTCAGTCCTTTATAAATACTGTGAGGATGTTTTTATCACTTCAACTAAAAAGATGACGTCAATGAAGCCAACAGCCACATAATTATAAAGGTAAAACACAATGGATGTGTTTCTCTCAATGACTGTGGATATGCAAAAATGTGTCCTAAATTCATTTTTATCAGTTGACTTGAAGTTATG
Organism: Kryptolebias brasiliensis; assembly: GCA_028566095.1. Taxonomy (NCBI): domain Eukaryota; kingdom Metazoa; phylum Chordata; class Actinopteri; order Cyprinodontiformes; family Rivulidae; genus Kryptolebias; species Kryptolebias brasiliensis. Next base: position 2,561,882 of record JAOXNZ010000199.1, on the reverse strand, counting down.
TTTCATAGGCAGCTGTTTCCTGACAAATTTGCCAAGTCATTAGAAAAGCTGATATGTCCAAATTGTTAAATGTCTAAATTATTATTAGTATTTTTTTGATGCCTCAGAAATTCATAAATGCAGATCAAAGAATTCTGCCTGCACTTATTTTAGCTGCTGTCACACTGTTTTGTATTTTGCATTTTGCCACTTAGGTGTGTTTTTATGTGTCAAAATGTGTGGAAAAAAAGCACAAGTTGTGAATAGTGTAAGTCTTGTGACATAGTGTATGACGTGTAGCATCCATGATGTGTTCCTGGTATGTATAATACATATGTATTGTGTTGACGGGTGGTAAAGTAACAGCGTATTATTGTGGAAGTATGGGGTATGTTATGTAACCGTCTTGTTGTTTCCGTTGGTGTTTTTTTTTTTCCTTATATCTGATGTTGCCACAGTGTTTTTGTGGTGCTCATCACCATCTTTTTGTCGCATCTCTTCCATGAGCCAGTGGTAATGGTCAACAATCTTCTGTCTTCATGGTCTCCCCCACCGTCCTCTGGGTTCTCTTCTGTTGCTCTGCTCTGGGGTATCTCAGTCCTGCTCTGTTCTCATCTTCAAGTAAAGTTCAAACCAAGCCCACAACGACAGCTTGAACATCAGCTTCTTCCAGGTTCATGAAATGAATGACAGGTAGAAAATGTCGGTCTTATGTAGGTACACAACCTGTACCAAAACAACACAGACCAAAAGTCAGATGGGGGTATAAAGTCTTTTTTTTATCTGTTCAGAGTTAGTCTCATTACTTCATTTATTTATTTAGTTTTGCCATTTTCTTCTACTTAAAGTGCCTGTATTGTGGTAATCTTTAAGTTTAGGTTTTACTTTGGGGTTCTGCTAAACAATGTTTGCACTAAGTTTTTAAAAAAATTACATCATTTTATTTTTTTCCTCATATTGTGGATTGTATCTGAAACGGTCCATTTTAGTTCCTGTTTCTTTAAGGCACTCCCCCTCGCTCTGATTGGTGGTTATATTAATATGGAGAAATAATGGAGGTAGAGGCAGTTGCTTATTTTATGGTTTTTCCAAACAAGCTAGTTGTCAAGCAGTGTAAAGAGTGATTTAAAAAAGTGTAAAGTAAAAGAACCTAGACTACAGAGCAGGCGTTTAAGGTTGTTCAGGATCTTCTGTAAGAGACAGTGGTGTCCAATCCTGGTCCTGGAGGACCACTATCCTGCAGGTTAAGGCACTTCTCTGCTGTGACACCTGATTTGAATGGCGGAGTGATTAACAGGCTTCTGCAGACCTGCTGAAGATCAGGGACACATCTAAAACATGCAGGATAGTGATCTAGGATTGGACACCACTGATGAGGGAGATTAAATTCAGTTTTGGTGGATATTGGGTCTTTGTAAATGTTCATTTTTTACAGAAATAAAAAGTTCCCAAATGCTGAAGGCATAGCATGAGATAAAATGTTAAAGAAAATAAAGAGACTGAAAAGTTCAGTTTTATGGAAGACCACAGAAGTTTTTCCTGTTTGTCAACAATGAGCAAAACTGAAATCGTAGCTTTGCTTTTGCTAAAACATGAACATTATTCAGCCGACCTCTTTGTTGTTTATTTCCCATGACTGATGCTGCACAGCGGCTTTCACTTCCTTTTTTCTAAAGAACATCACATGGATCAAGAGCAATAGCTTTATGCAATGTCTACTCTGTGACTTTGTTGCATAAGTTTCTTATCTGAGTCTATTATTCAAAACATATTCACAGTCAGTTATAAATATGATTATTATTGAGCCACAGGTATTAGTTTGAGCTCTTCCAGTTGTTCCAACATTGTGTTTAAAAACTCTTAATCTGGCAATTTATGTGCTAAAGTTTCTTGTTGAATCTACGAAACTCAAATCTGAAGATTTACATTTAACTCAAATGGAAATATTAAGAAATGAAGAATGAATTTTGCAAACTACGTCTTAAATTTTCTTCAGTGATGACGATAATGTTGCATATATAGATAGATGATGAGTCACTGCTTCCTGTTGACGTCCAAAACCAAAACATTGTTGAACTGAGCTCTGCCATCAAGCAGAGCATATGGTAACATCATCATTCTGTTTCTCTGAATCATGACCAGTCAAAAACCCTCATGTTGAGTCAAAAATGTCACTTGAACTGAAACTGTCACAACCCTGATGTGATGCTGGAGCTGCTTCCAGGATGCATGTTTTCAGTTGTTAGTTCACCGCAGAATTCAGCTGATTTATGCCGTGTGATTGGGTTGTTTTTATGGATTTAATGTTGGTGATGTGCTGACTGGAAACACTGAGGAAGGCTGTCCTTGTTCAGGTGTTTTTATCAATGTGAAATGGTTTGCGGTGGCTCCAGTGGCGGTTTCAGTTTCTGACTTTTAGAGGTATTTGACTCACTGAGTTACGTCCTGATCATTTTTCTTTTCCTTTTATGTTGGGCATTGGCTAACATAAAGGAACTGGGTCATGAAGCTGATTTGTTGAGCAAGTTGAGTCAAAGACAACTAGACTCCTTTTTGTTGATTCTTGATAATTTGCCTCTTATCTTGGAATCATATTTAAATAATACAAGTGTTTGTTTTTTCTTGAAATAAGCTCTTGTATTAAAAGACACTTTTTATTTCACATGATTCTACATTTAAAACATAAAAACGAGAAAGCTCCTTGGTTGAGATGCAAAATGTCTTTAAGAGTCAAAAAAGAAGTCCATTTGAGGCAAATGCTTAAAGTAGGCTGTGTGCTGGTTAATATTAAGAAAAACTTCTTGAGCACCCGCTCTGATTTGTCCTGAAGTAGGGGTTTGGGTTATTAATCTACACTCACCGGCCTCTTTTTTAGATCCATCTGTTCAGACGCTTGTTAACATAAATATCTAATCAACCAATCAGATGGCAGCAACTCAAAGCCTTTTTAGGCATCCAGACGTGGTGCAGATGACTTGCTGAAGTTCAAACCGGACATCAGAGAGGGAAGGAAAAGGAACTTTGAACGTGGCGTGGTTGTTGGTGCCAGACAGGCTGGTCTGAGTATTTCAGAAACTGCTGACCTACTGGGATTTTCACGTAAAACCATCTCTAGGGTTTACAGAAACTCATCAGGCTTTCTTATCATCAAATGTTGGTAAGACTGGGTGAACCGTAGCCTCAGTTTCCTGTTCTTAGCTGACAGGAGTGGTCCGGTGTGTCTTCTGCTGCTGTAGTCCATCTGCTTCCAGGTTGTTCTGTGTTCAGAGAAGGTTCTGCAGAACTTGGTTGGAACCAGTGGTTATTTGAGCTACTGTTGCCTTTCTGTCATCTCCAACCAGTCTGCCCTCTGACATTAATGAGGTTTTTTGTCCACGCAAATGCCACTCACTGGATATTTTTTCTTTTTTTGAACCATTCTCTGTAAACAATAGAGATGGTTGTGTATAAAAATCCCAGCAGATCAGCAGTTTCTGAAAAACTGAGAACAATGATGCCACATTTAAAGTCACTTAAATCTCCTTTCTTCTTTGTTCTGATGTTTGCTTTGAACTTCAGCAAGTCGTCTTCAAGCCTAAAGGTGTTGAGCTGCTGCCATCTGATTGGCTGATGAATTGTTTGTGTTAAACAGTTGAACAGGTGGACCTAATGAAGTGGGAGGTGAGTGTATTTTTAGTTGCAGGGCATTGGCTGACACGGATGGTTCTGAATAGATTTTCAAATGTGTAAAATTGATTTTGTTAAGAGATTCAGCAGAATAGTTCAGTTTATTTTATGTATTTGATGAGTAGTAATGGTAAAACTCATACTTTCATTGCAGATGGAAGATTATGGCATTTCCTTTGCATGTTAAAATTTAAAACCCTGCAGAGACACAGAGGTGGAAACTTGTCCTCTCTTTGGTCCTTTCTCTCTTGACGCTGACTCCCCCCAGGATCTGGACTTGATGTTCTGACCCGTCTTGATAAAGAAAACATGACTTCCTGTGTAACTCCAGCAGGGGTTCAGCTCTTCAGTTTCAGCCGAGCTTTCCCGCGCTCCTACCCCGAACCCTGTTGTTGTAATGCCGTCTCCGGTTCTGCTGGGGATTGGTCCAGTGTGCGTGCCGACTGTTTGAAATGTGGCAGAAAGAGCTGAGAGGCCGACTACAGGCGTGTCGACGGAGCCGGACCCCATCAAACACCAGGGAGGGTTCACTTCTTCTTCTGCTCCTTGTAATTTCTGTAGCTGGAGTCGTTTTAATCACCATGTGTGTAATCACAAGCTCCACCAAGCTGAAACCTGAAAGGGAGCAGTGTGTTTTGAGTTTCTGGGTGAGAAATTATCAGCAGCCTGCAGCCGCTGCCTGTAAGTTTAGATTTTAGGGGGTGAGTCAGTTTTTCTGTGGTCTGGATCATGCTGCAATGAAGCATTTTCAGACCTCTCTCTTCATGCTTTGGCTTGTTTATATTCACATTTTCCAAAAGCTCATAATGTGCAAACTGAAACCACATGACGGCACAAAAGGCTCCTGTTTTGGATGGAGTTTGACCGTTTCAAACAGTAAGTCAGGAAACGACACGGTGTTGTAGTTTTAGCTCCTCGTTACAGACTTCAGTGTTGAAAATGCACAACTACCACTAAGAACCAGAAGCTAAAGGACACAAATCACTAAATGATAATGTAAGAAATTCAAGTTTTGGTTTTTAAAACTGGACGTTTCGATGATCCATACCAATGGTCAAATGTCATCTTCCGAATTTTGATTGTTTACTTTTTTCTGTATGTAATAGAACAGTTTTTCTGCTTTCTTATGTTCATCAAATACGTCATGGATTCATCTCAAAATATTTGGCAGGAAAGTCAAAAATTTTATCAATCTACAGCGGCTTATAAACACAATAAATAACAGTTGTAAAAAGTTTTAGTTTAAATATAAAGTCTTTTTACAGTGGTCTAAACCAGCCTGGTGGCACAAACTAACCTCTGGCGAATGGGAAAGTGTTTTAACTCCCATGTTAAATTTAAGTAGTCATGATTAAAAATGGACTCTGACTATAATTGCCACTGATGTGTATAAAACACCCAAGTGCACTTGGTGATTTTCAATGAGGCTGTTGCACTTGGGGCTGCAAGAATGTGCTCAGCTCTCTCATTTTTACAGAAGTGTGTTTACCAGTTTTATTTTCTCACTTTAAGGCTCTAAAACTGACACCAAAAACTGGTAACAATGTTTTCCCAGTCTGCTGACTGCTCATTTTTAAACAAATTGTTTGGGTTAATGCCTCCCTCTAAGGAAAACTAGTCTATAATAATTAGACTAGTTTAATTTTCTCAGAAAGTCATCCTTATAGGAAAAGGATGTTATAGATGTTATAGGCTTTTTTTATTAATTGTATACCATATTGTGGGAAAAAAAGATTAAACTTGCTGATTAGGGTGTCAAACCTGTATGACTTAAACCTGAGGAGAACAGCCATAGTCTGTTTGTTATTTTTAAGCTTTCTTGTCCATTAACTCTTAATACAAAAGCAAATAAAATGCATTTCCAAAACCAATTAATTGTTTTTTTAAATACTTATTAACTCTGACAGCTTTTGTTAGAGTAAAGTGCCGCTGAGAAAATATTTATATAAAGCACTGAGTTCAGTGTTTAAACGAAGGCAATAAATTATTTCCTGAATCAACAAAACGTTTTCTTTGGGAAAGTCTCTCATGTTGATTGACTCGACATACATTATTGTGTCATGTTTTGGAGCTGAGTAAGACATGCAGGAAGTGTAAAAGAGTAGTGAGATTTTCACATGATGCAGCTCCACAAAGGCCATATTTGAGAACGCTGTGTTTGGGTTTCCTCTTTTAGCAGCTGTGACCTTTGACATCTAACACACACAGCTTTTTGTGGAGATATTTGAACATCACTTGTTGGTGAAAACGCGGATTTTTCTCGCTCGGTTACGCTCTCGCACAAAGAGTTTCCACAGCCTTGTCCAAGCTTCCTCCCCTGTGTGTTTGATGGACCGGGCAGAGTTCACTGACCTCTAAAATCAACTTTGCTCCTCTCTTTGGTGTTTTTGTTCAGCGTTGACCTGAATCTTCTTCTTATCATGCTTCAGTTTTAAAACTGCAGCGTCTTGTCTCATCACTGCTTCACTGGAACAGACGCTCTGTCTGGTGTCTTAGACTGACTGTAAACAGAGCTTCTTCCTGCTGTTGTCAAAGAAAGTCTTAAGACCCCGTTCACATCTGGCATTAACCTGAGCAATCAGATTGCATTCAGATCGCCCTAAATACAGGTGTGAACGTCTTCAATGTGCATTGAAAACATTCTCAGTCAATCCACCTTCAGATGTGGTCTGGACCCCTTTTACCCACATATGTTTGGTAGTCTGAACACAATCCGTCCTGATCCAAGCGGTAGGACCTCCTACTGAACGGAGGTGACCCACATAAGCAGCGGTTTTCTGGCTAAGAGTTTTTACAAACTGTTTGTCAGAATCCTCAGTAAAATTGTCAGTTTGGTCAGGTTTTTATTAATCAGAGTAGGAGTTTCTCTTTAGTTTGTTGGTTCTGGTTGATTTTAGAGCTATTTGGACCCACTGTGCTCACTGTACGATATTTTGGGCTGTGTCGATCACAGGACAACATTCTGAGTATAAGAATATCTTTGCGTTTAATCTCTTTTGTTTCTCAGGACAGTTTGGTAGAGGTGTTGGAGCTACTTTCTCCTGGTTCATTTATGAAATCTCTACTAATAGCACAACAATATAAACTCAGCCATCATATTTAACTATCTGCCCACATTATGAACTTAGACGTTTGTAAGTTCTGTCAACAGAATAGTCATCTTAATGGTTCTACATCCAGATATAAATTTCTGCTTTGGTCTGGGTCAGACCATTGAAAAATTGTGAATACACCTTAGAAGACTGTTGATGGAACAGGGGGCGATGTTAGCATTTATTATCAACCAACCATCATGGAAACACAGCTGAGAAAAGTCTGGTTTAAGTTTCCGTGTGTGAAGAGCTGGCAGAGGTCGGAAAGTAACACAGACCAAAATTATAGAGATTTGAAAGCTAAACGCAAACTCCAAAGTCATTCTGTAGGTAAATATCAGCATCTTAGATTTGATTTATGTGACAATAAATAGCTAGTAAGACTCACCGAGCATTCCCTTTGGCTGACTGTACTTTAGGTGTTCAAAGTGGGAGGTAGTACTGACCTGTACTTTGGAGCTAAGTGACATACTAAGCTTGACATGCCCTAATTGTTTTTATGTTGTGACGTGTAAACGGATCTGACAAAGAGATAGGTGCAACAGGTTCAGAGAAGAACAACTGGTTATTCCTTATGATAGTTAGTTTTGTCACATTCATGGTTGGGAAGATAGACTTAGAAGTAATCTACAAGTATTGGTTCAGCCTTAGGAAGATGTGGTTTAAGGTTTGTTTGGTTTTTTTTTTTTGGTTTTTTTTTGTGGATCCTCGTCCTAGTTTTCGGTTTGTAAACGCTGAGGCATATTTGCTGGCAGGGCCTTCCTGTATTTCGCTGCGTGTTTTAAGAAGCCTTGTCATTCCTTTGACATGTCGCCTGGAGCTCTGCCAAATGATTTAGTTTTTACTCATCAGACCAGAGAATGTCTTTCCTGGTGCTGTCAAACCATCTTTTATGGCGAGTCACTGTAGTCTAGCTGCCCTGCCTTAAATGCCAGATTGAGTTTTGCTTAAGCCTATGGTTCCTGCACCCACTCAACCATGAGGTACATTTTAGTCTTTCTTACTGGTCCATGAAGATCCCCTGAATCCAACTACATGGAGTCCAAACATCTGTAACTGCTCTGACTGGGACCGTCAACGACTGTGCGCCTGGATTATGCTCCTATTCAGAAAAATCAAAGCAGACAACAAAGACGAGAACAGAAACATCAGTGCTCACCATTATCCACTGGGCTACAGTGCTTAACTGACAGAATAGAGAGACTGTTGGCATGCTTATGTAGGACAAACGCTGGCATAGTTGACCCAAAATTTAGTCTGAACAAATTTGTATGGTCCTGTTTGGTTCCCGTTTAGGAACTCAGAAACCATGTTGCTTGCCTTAAATGAATCATGGCGTTCTTGTTCACCTCCCCGACTTAAGACCTGTTGGTTGAGTTCCTCCCATCGACCGGACAATGAGCTCTAAGAGCCGTTTTTAGTTTGAAATGTTCTCCATTTCAGACCATTGAACAACGGAAAACACTTAAAGGTTGACCTGCATTTGCCTTTACCCTGGTCTGTTCTTCACCAAAGTTTTGTTTTTGAGGTCTACAGAGAGGTTCTTGGACTGTAAAACCATTATTGCAGGCTAAATGAAGTCAATATAAATTCCTAATCTACTTCCTTTAAAGTCAAAGCTGGTAGTTTTTAGCAGATCATTATCACAATGAGTAACACAATATCAAGTTGTTTGAGAAATGTTATTTGCTTAAACATGAAGCAATTCTTTTAATCTGGTAACTGGATCAATTTGCATTTGAATGTTTTTTTAATGTCTGTCTCTTGAGGATAAAATGAAAATTAACCAGGGCTGCAGTGAAACATTAACCAGAGCTGTGAAAGCTGGCAGGTTTAAAGTTTCTGCTGGGCTCAGTCTTACAGAAATAGTTTATCTGCACAAACAAAGCTGAGCATATGGTCAGTACTGACTGAGTGAGCATTGAATATTTAACTTCCTGGTCTCGGCTGACTGCTGCTGTTGTGCTGCAGTGGGGCATAAATGTCAAAGTATTACCTTGGGTTTACATACAATAATCTCTTGTCTTTACAGTGAAGTTTATTTTTTCTGTTTTTATATCTTAGTTTATTTTTTACCTTCCAAACACCTTTTTTCCCCAAAGAAGAGGAATTTTAATTAGAGTCAAAAATTTCACATAAACCTGAAAAAGACCTTTTTGTCCTGTAAAAATAAACATAAGCTCAATGTTTACATTGATTTAATTTGTTTCCTTGTAGGTTTAGTTATTAAATATTAGGTCACAGCTAAGTAAAGCACAATAATTCAATATTAGATTTATCTCCGGATATATCCGGGGCGAGTTTCAGATGTATTATGTAATTATCACTCGATCAATTGTTAAACGTGTGACAATAAGCACGGGGTTCAAAAGTAGCCGGCAGACAGTGAAAATCGCCACATAAAACCTTCATCCAGCCGCATTTTTGCCAGCTACTTTTCATTGATTGAACCCAAATATTTTGTAAATGTTTGCCTAGAAGAGTCCCTGTGTTATCCCCGATCTGCATAATGAAGCGAAATGTAATTTTATTCACAATAAATGGGGATTTTCTTCCTCCTCAAGTTTATTTTTGATCAATTTTGTCAATCCGTCATTGTTGTAACACCAACACCGTTTGGACAAGAGTTCTTATTTATCTGCCGAGGCTCCTGATTGGTGGATGTTGGGGTCGTGGCACTGCGTTGTTTTCCAGGCGGTGAATGACAGATTAATGTCCGAGAAAAGTGTTTTTATGTTTTTATTGAAATCTATTTTACAAAATGACTTCCTTCAGGGGGTGGCACAGTGGTGTAGTGGTTAGAGCTGTCACCTCCCAGCAAGAAGGTTGCAGGATCTCCTCCCGGCCTGGGGTCTTTCTGGGTGGAGTTTACATGTTCTCCCTGTGC
>JAOXNZ010000199.1:2457469-2469185 GCA_028566095.1 Kryptolebias brasiliensis | reverse complement strand
GGCTGACATTTACCTCAATGTAACATTTTAACTAATTTTTAAAAAATATTTATAGTTAACAAGCAGAAACAAATGCTAGGTAACTGAACTAGCCTGCTTTGTCCAACTAGTTAGTTGAAACCATTAGCAAGTGCTTCCAACATGCTGCTAGTTTCAGTACAAACATTAACACGGTAATAAAGTTTGATTTTATGAAATGTTTATCGTTAAGCATTACCCATCACTTCCAGCTAGCCAGGTCAGAATTATTTATTAAATGAACAAATTGGGTCTAAAAATTAGATTTAATCCAGAAAAACAAACAAATTTCTCACAGACGCTTTTCTAGATCATCAGTGATTAGCTTGAGTGTTTCATCACTTTTTAATAGATTTTAGGATTTTAATACAATCAGGATTTTCCCCCAAGGGGGCCGTTTAAACCAAAATGACCAGTGCTGTAAAACTTTATAATAAAATCCTTCTAAAATTCTCAAAAGAAGTGTTCATTTTTATTGTTTGAATTTGAAATAATGAGTTTATCTTGAAAAGCAGCCAAAAGCTATCAAAGTTCTTTTTTTCATTGAAATTAATCAGAATTGAAAAGCTCACATGATCTCACAAAATCCTAATCCAGTGTATAAAATCTTTACCACATTTGACACACCAGCTTCCAGTCAGATTACAGGTAAACCAGGAGGTTAGCCCTAAATACCACCTGACACAAACCACTGATTCATGAACTGAAAATAATCAAAATCTATTTACTATAAATATAAACCCTTCAAATCTTAATCAAAGGTATGAAATCTGAAACTGGTTGGACACAGCAGACAAACACCAGCAGATACCGGTTCAGCTCGTGCGCTCTGGGCTAATCTAAGCCTGCATTAATCATTGATTCGGTGTCTGCCTGTAATTGATATGTAAATAGCATGTTTAACCTCCATTTACATGTGCGTTTGTGTGCTTGAGTCTCACAAAAACGAGTGTGTGTTTGTGAGAAAGACGGAGCAAGTGTGGGAGTGCAGGAGGCACGTTGGAGGAGGGGTGGGGGTTGCTTCTAAGTTACAAAAGAAGTTAATTAAAAATGAAAAAAGAGAACGAAAGGAGGAGGAGGAGGAGGTAGGGCGGAGAAGACAGGAGTGGACGGAAGTGGGGGGTGGATGGAGGGAGAGGGAAAGAGAGGGAGGAAAAGAGAGAAGAGCAGGGGAAGGAATCGAGGGAGGGAAGCAGTTTTTTATTGAAAACGGGTGGACAAACAGTGCGTAATTGGCTGGGGCTGCAGGGGGGTAAAGGAGAGGTTCAAAGAGAAAAACGATAAAGAGCAAATTAACAGATAGTGGAGAAGATGAAGAGGAGGAAGGGAAAGAGATGACTTGGGGAAAAAGTCAGAAAAAAGAAAGTGTTGACTCAGACAAAGACAAGATGGGTGGATAAGAGTGTTCCGCTACATGGCTGAAGTAAAAACACACCTGAGTCTAACGCCAGTTTGTGGTTGCTGAACGTCTCCTAACCCAGGGGCATCTACGGCTGCAGCAACCTGCTTATCTGAAAAGGTTTCCCACCAGATTTGTGACCAACCGGCTGCTTTTTATTCCAGCTGGATAAAGGCAGAGGCCCGCCTCGGTGAGGATGCTGTCAGTGGAGGATTGTCAAAACAAATTGAGCACCATTCTGGGTTTACCTTGTGTTCTGGTTTCACTAGAAACAAAATATATAGAATAATAGAAGGAAAAGTCCACTACATTGAAACCTTCGTAGCGTTTGACTCTCTCTGTGTTACCCACTACATCTCCGTGTCGTAGGAAGGGGTTAGGTTTATGTTTTGTACAAGTGAAGCGTTCACTCGTTTAGGAACCCTCTTCAGAAAGATAAAACACTTTTAAACTGGACCCCTACTGAAAAGGCTGGTGGCAGCTCAGTATCAAGGTGTCGGCTGAGTTTGACTGTTTTGATATTGTATCCTTGGCCCATTTTATTGTAGATAAATCCAAGTGACCTCTAGTCAGTGTTCGGGAAAATGAAATGGCTGCGCAGCAGAGGCTAGGTTGTCTAAAATAACAGTGAAGATGATGTATTACTCAAAAAAGTGTTGCTTTTTTATTAGTGTTTGTTTCAATTTCTGCATTAAGAAGTTTTACTCAGGAAATGATGGAAAACCAGAACGTAAAGGCTGGTTTAACCACAGACACATCACGTTTTTATTATTATTATTATTATTATTTTAACATTGTTGTAGTGATACCCATGTTCTGCATTCTGTCTGTAGTATAAATGAGTGATATTATAAGTTTATTGCATGGCACTCTGAGAATACTAAACTTCAATACAGTCTGTTTTTATTGCAGTTTGTTTTATGTTTGGTTTACGATTGTATTTGGTAGCAGTGGTCTGGATTGGATGCAGTAGCTTCAGGTCTTGAAAAATGTCTCACGTTGTCGTCCAGGACCACAGTTCTGCTCTGAAAAGCAAACATGTTACCTTGTTTGTCAGCCAGCCCCAAACCAGCCGACACTCAGGGGCTCAAATGATGAAAAATGGACAAAAAACACTAATAATTTGAGCCTCGTTGTTTAGGTGTGATCCCTGCACTTCAGGTAGACGAGAAGCTCAGTTTATTAGCATTTGGTGTGTGTGTATCTGTGAAGCGAGCGTGTGTGCTGACTAAGGCTTATCAGATTCTCAAGGGGCAAAAGAAAAAAAAAAAACCTAGAAGAAAGAGAGGGGTAAAAAAAGAGGATAGAGGTATTCTCTCCCTCCCTGTCTGATTGAATGGAAGCTGAAAGGTCACGACCTCTTTCTAAACACTCCACGGTTCTCAGCATTAATCAAATAACACTCACACAGACATTGGAACGCACACACACACACACACACACACTCTTGTGCTGACCTTCACACACTTGCATGCATGCACACTGAACACGTTTAAAAACGAGTCAGGCTTACGCAGGCAGATGCAAATGGTGGGCTGAGTTGCTGATACACACACTGCCAGGTGAATTTAGATTATACACACATGCCACACTGTATAAACACCGTCAAATGTCCCGTGTGTGTGTGTGTGTGTGTGGACACGTTTGTCTCTGTACGACTCTTCTTTATATGTGTGTGTGTGTGTTTGGTCGTAACAGTGACATCTGCACCGTTGGCTAAACAGCTTGCGAATATGCTGATAAAAACAACGTCGGCAGCCAAATTTACAACACCTATAAAACACACACACACACCCGTACACTCAGAGGGCGTATTATGGTGAGATTTACTGTGAGTCTGCGTGTGTGTGTTTGGGTTTATTGCAGTTTACAGGATGGTAAGAGCGTCTATGTAAGCAACAACTACTATCTGTGTGTGTGACAGCGAGTGTGTGTGTTTTGTTTGAAGAAGACACCCCAGACTCTGAATTTTCTCTCTTTATTATTTTTGTCTTGGGCTCAGTTTGTACGTTTTGTTGCTCCTTTAGTGTTACAGGTGTTCATCATGTTCAGTGGCTACTCAGCACTTTTAACATTTTAGATTTAGTTTTATTTAAATGTCTTTTCTAGGATTCTTAAGGTTTTTGTTTTAAACACACAGTAAATGACTTGTGCTACCTGATCAAACGTTTGGTAAACACAGGATGGTTTTGCTGTAAAAGATGGGAGAAACAGGACTGTCACCAGTTTGAAGCCCGTTTCTAAAATCCTAATTTTGACATTTCTACGTTTGGATTCAACCTTAATTAACAAATCAGATCAAAACGATCTTTAATTCAGCTTATTTATGTAACCCAGTTTCACAACAAAAGTCATCTGTACTAAAAACAGAAACAAGTCCAAATCATAAATCCAATTCAGATCTAGATTCAAATCAAATTAGTCATTTCATTCCTATTCTAATACAATCACAGTCAGTATATTCTGAAATTATGAAGCATTATCTAACAAAGTCAGCAGACTGCTTGATTTAAATAGTTGATAAAAAGTCCCTCTTTTTAAATTAAGAAAGGAAATTTCTACTCTTAAATGTATTTTTTGCAGTGAAGTTGGTCATTCTAACAGAATTTCAGGCAGCCAGTTGAGAAATTGAGGTTTGCTGTTTGAAAACTTCCTAAACCCCAAAAAAGGCAAACAAACATAAACAAAATACTCTTTAAATCCTCTTATTGGTCATTATAAAAATGTTAAAATGATTGACAACTCTGTTTTTTACCCACAAACACCATAATATAACACCCACATCCATTTTCTTTACCTGTTTTCTCCTTTTCCGGGTCACGGGGAGCTGGTGTCCGTCTCCAGGAGTCCCTGTGGGAGAGGTGGGGGACACCCTGGACAGGTCACAAGTCCATCACAGGGACACATGGAGACAAACGAGACATTCAAAGTTCTTTATTTGCTTGGTATTAAAAGGGCACTGCTGCACAAACAAAAACATTCAAGACAACAAAACGACCACAGAACAAGAAGACATTAAAGATTAGACCAATAAAAACATGACAGTTGTTTAAAAAAGCTGCAGAATTAGCCACATAATTTACTGAACATTAAGACTCACCCTCTCACTCACAGCTTGGGACAATTTAGAGTCACCAACGAACCCAACATGCATGTTTTTGGTCTGTGGGAGGAAGCAGGAGTAAACCCACGCCTGCAGGGGGAGATCATGTAAACTCCACACAGAAAGGCCGGGAGGTGAACCTGCAACCTTCCTGTTGTGAGGCGACAGCGCCAACGACTGCGCCCCCATAATTCAACAGATTTATACAAATGAAGAAACAGAAGAGGTGAAATATTTAGTTTCTTCTTACACTTGTAAAGATAAATACCATCGTTTCTTCCTCAATATGTTTCCTTTTAACTCATAAATCTAATTTGATTAGTGGTTCTAATCCCAGCCTGTATTTTCTGTTTTAATTAATGAGTGCTGGCAGCTGGTTTACAGTGTGGTTGGATATAATCTTTTTTCTCAAAGATATTCCAGTAAAATATTTCTCTTTCCAGATCCTACTGTAGTAATGCCTGATCGGTTTGTGTCTCAGATCTACAGGTTGTTGTGTCCTCCGTCTCTCCCAATGTCCTCAAGCCACATATTTCTGCTGCTACTGTCCCTCTTGTTTTGGGAACGTAAACGTAACTTCTTTAAAAAAAAAAAAGAACAAAATAAACACCACACAGCAGCTTTTAAGCTTGATGGCGACTCTTTTGTTGTTCCGAGAACAGGGAAGTGACGTAAATCTGTTTCTCATCTATGGTTACTCTGAAAGGAAAGGCAAATATTAAAGACTTCCTTCCTCTTCTTTCCTTAATAAGGATCACCACCGCGCCAATAGGCAAGGCACCGACCTCCTGACATAACAGAACGCAGTCTGCGAGTGTGTGGGAGTGTGAGAACGTGCAACAGGAAGTCATTAAAAAATGAGTGTAAACATGTTCATGAAACATTCTGCTGGATATATACAGCACCCTTCTTAAAAAGAGTCAGTGCACTTGGAGCAAAAATAAAGGCCATGTGTGTTTATGCAGACTATATCAGGGGCTTTTAGCCTTTTTTTTTTCCCAGCATGTAACCCCGCACACGGAGTAAATTTAGCCTCATCCTGGGACTCGAACAGAGATGTAGCACTCAGTGGTCATCCGGAAACTGGACTGCAGCAAAAAAACAACTAAATGATCAAGTAATTATCCTTCTTCAGACAGGACACAGAGAATCTAATGAAAAACATTCATCATTTAGACTTTTCAAGCCACATCAGAAACTAAATCCAAACTTTGTTTTGTCTTTTTAACAACAGAAGTTTGCTTCACCATTCTGCTTATGGAAGAAAACATCATTTTTTAAAGCTAATATTGCATTATTTTGTTTTGTTTATTCAGTATTAATAGACTGCAAGACAAAGTGTTGCAGCAACAAGAAAGCACTGCCAAGGTTTTAGCCTGGTGTTGTTTCGTAAATGTAGCGTTTGTACAATCCACGCAGATACAATAACAGAGATTTTAAAAAATCTTCAATTTGAAAAGCGTTTTCACTGTTTTCCTCATCAAAACTTTAAAAAAAAATAATATCAGGAGTGGTGTACATGGGGCATTAGATACCCTCTTTTCTAGGTGAAGAAAACTCTTTTAGGGTATTTACAAAAACTTTATTGCATACTGACGGAAATCAAAACACTCCCAAAAGCAAAATAAGGCCTCTTTAAATGCTCATAATTAAAATACAGAACTTAAAACTCTAAGATCTAATTAGCGTCTGGCTCAAAGAGTCACAATTTTTAAAACTTTAGTTAAAAATACTATTTTGTGGTTCTTTTCTACATAATTTCAAGTGTTTGACACTCAGCAGGCAGCTTTAATGTGGAGGAAGCTGCTTCAGGTTGTAATAAGAGTTTTAATGCAGACGGTCCAGAAACAGGAGCGTAAATGAAGACGTGGATGAAGTTCTGGGACTCTGGCCTCATGTTTTAAACTGGTAAAAACACACTTTCAGCCTCAAACTTAAGAAACAGGAATGTGTGTGAATCTCTTTTAGCTCGTCTCGCGTTCCTCCTCATTCTTCTCCTCTTCCTCGCCGCCTCCTCCCTTCCTCCTCTCCCCCGTCCTTCCATAAGCATCTCCCTCTCTGTGCTTTGAATTAGACAATGAAAACAATGAATTTAGTGTCTGTTTCTTTCTCTTTGCGAGTCTCGCCCTCCCCCATCCAGCTTGCCCTCTCACAGTGACCCTGAGTCAAACTCTTTCGGCCCAAACCAACAACCCCCACTTGTCTCTTCTTATGCGTTTTAGGGTTTCTCTCTGTACTCGGATGTCTGTTTCATTCCTCTGTTTCCTTATCTGTCTTTCTCTGGACTCGCTCGTCTTTTTCTCTTTCTCTCTCATCCTTCTTTCAGTGGGATTTCATGCTCCAGCTGCTCTTTTATCAGTCTGTCAGAGGTTGTGTTAACTACAACAATACCGCTGCACAAACTCAGATGGACAGACGGTTAGAAAAGTAGACGGTCAAGTATCTAAAACTCTGCATTTAAATGTTTCTTTTGTTGGATGCTTTGAGTTTAAATTAAACTTGATAACAGAAATAAGTTTAGACAGATGGGTACAGTTTTCCATTTTTATTCTTTATCTAAAATAGCGTTTTATGGGTATGCTAAGATTAAAAGCTATTTTAATAAAATACTTGAAACAGTTTAAGGTTTCTATTATAAACACAGATAAAATGGAAAATGAAAATGTCCTAATAAGGAGCCCTGAGGAGCATCATTTCAGCTGCTGTCAAGCAAACCAGTCTTTTGTTGTTGTTTTTTTAAACTTTTATGGCTATTATACTTAAAAAAAAACCCTATCTTGTACTTGTAAATATCTCATTAACTACATTTGTTTTCTTGTTGACTTTGAGGCGACGTTTTTGTGAATCAGATTTGGTAAATCTGAGTTTGCAGTTTACAAGAAACTTTTAGGAAACAGTTTTATCTCAACAAAACAAAATATGAATATCAATAATATCAACAAAACCTAACTATTCTAGTTTTCTGCTATTTATTTTATTGGTCAATATAGCTTAAGGTAGATTTTAACCTTCTGTGGAGCTAAAAAAGACCAGCGTTATTTTATATTTTATTATCTAAGTCAAAGGGAGAAAAAGGGTGTTTTTCAGCCTGTTGACCAAACCTAAGTCATGTTAGTCAGCTGGCATTTGTTAAGAATTTCTGATTTCTTTAAATAAATCAGTAACAAAACAACGTCAGTGTTGGTCCAATACTTTTTAATCTATTTTAGGCCTAAGGTTTAAGGATTGTTTGCAGCGAATGTTTTACCAGATTTCCATGGTTTGTAAGGGACTTTTTATCTGTGATTTCAATTTAACTTGTTCCTTTGCTAATAAATTAGCCACCAAGAAGAAGCTAAAGAACGCCCTGAAAACTGTTCCTAATGAACCTCGAGAACTTCATGTTCTAATGGTTTCTCAGTTTATTCATCCATTTATAAGAAGATTCGTATTAATCTGGGTTCTAAGAGTGAAAGGACCCTCAGATTGTAATGATACCACAGAGTTGTTTTAATGCCCTTTAACCCCTAAGGAGTGCCGTCGTGTTTTTATGAGATTATTCAAACATACTTTTCTTAGAAATCAGCTGACAGCGTATAGCTTATTGCCATCTGCAGACCATGTTAGCTGACGGCTTCATAGACTCTTCTGATCACATTTATTTAATATTTAACTACATTGAAGTCCGTTTGATCCACATTTAGAATCTCATTCAAACATAAAGGAGTCTTTTCCCCAATGAGAAGTGACTTGTTTCAGAATAATCACTTGTTTACATTCTGCTGGAAGTGGCTTGTTGTGATTCTCGGTGTGTGGCTCACGACCCTAAAACGAATCTATCCATCTTCTGGAGGGTTGCTCAGAGACATGAGTGTTTTCTTTAGCTCGCCGGAGCCTAAAAGTGTTCAGCCTAAAAACAAGGAGAGACTCCAGATTCAGTCACTCCATATCTTATCCACATTTCTTTAGTTATTTAAATTTCATTTTTAACTTTTCCTTTGGTTTGTTGCTGAATATCCTCCATCACAAACAGCTCAGCCGTATGTTTAAAAACATCCAGATATTCGGCTATTTTTAAAACAACCGTAAAAGAGCCAGAAAGAACTTCACCGAGGACAAACAGAGTCTGAGTGTGATATGGACCACAGATGGGTTCGTGTTTGAAGTTTCTGTTGGACGGGGATTTTATCTGGACTCTGGTGACCTTTTGACTTTTGTCAAAGACGGCAAGAAAAGGTGGAAAAAAAGATTTATGACGTAATCTGTGCGAAGATTTCTTTCTTTCTTTCTTTCTTTCTTTCTTTCTTTCCTTCTTTCCTTCTTTCCTTCTTTCTTTCTTTCTTTCTTTCTTTCTTTCTTTCTTTCTTTCTTTCTTTCTTTCTTTCTTTCTTTCTTTCTTTCTGTAATCATTAATCACCTCTTCCTGTGCTCTTCTTTCTCTTCTTCCTTTCTTCATTTTTCAGACATCAGACATCTCTGTCGTTTTCTTTTCTCTCCTGCTCTCTTTCAGTTTTCCTCAAACCCTTTAACTTCTCTCTCGTCTGGGTTCTTCCTAACATCTTTTCTGTTTTTCAACATTTCAGATCTTTAACTTTTTGTTTCATCATCTTATCTTTATTTTTTTTGCTGGCCCACTCAATCCTTCTTGTATTTCTTCTCCTCCAGTCCATGTTTCTTGGCGAAGTGGCGATAATGTTTTGCCTGTTTGTAATATCTCATGTACCACTGAACGAATTGTAATGAAACACTCAGGATGAAGACCTCCAGCTAATTAAATTTTGGAGTCAACCCCATTCAAGATGGCCGCCACAGGTAAGCAGCTTTGTCAAGCTCAAAAATTTCTTTGCCTCAGCCAATTTTACAGACACTGAGCTAAAATTTGGTGTGGTAGTAGCTGAGTGTCATCCCCAACAAATATTCTGAGAACCAACAGAAGAGCCGACCGTCAATAGTTTAAACTCCTGGTCTATTCCCCTTTACTCCTATAGAATCCCATTAAATCATATGGAAAGTTTTCACCTTTGAAATTCCTGGAATCACATCAGATAGTCTGAAACGTCTCATGATATTTTGCAGTTTTATCTCAACAAAAGATGACTTTAGCCTCGAACTCTGGCATGAAAGGCGGCGGGTGATATGCATTCCTTCAAGGAATGCTAGGCATTGGATTAGTCAGTGCAGGAAGCCAATAGTCTGGCTGTTTGGATTCCTTCAGGTTTTGTCAAATCTCAGTCATGTTTGTAGTTTTTATTGAACAAACGCGAGTTCAAGTCTGTGAGCATTTAAATCACTGACTCAGCTTCATGAGCCTGAGTTTTCTCGTTCAAGAGTGACTTTTGTGCTTCTGTAACAAAAGTTATCTGTGTGTGTGTGTGTGTGTGTGTGTGTGTGTGGGGAATCAGTGTGAGTCTTTTAACTCAAACACACACAGCCTAAAAGCTGCATTTCCTGCCTCGGAGGGCGAAAGCTGCATGATTATTTGTCCTGAGTGTGAGTGACCCACTTGAGGCCAACAAATACCACAGACCTCGCTCTGTTCATGTGAACTCTTTCTTGATCTGGTGTGTGTGTGTGTGTGTGCACCTGTGTGTGTGTTTTCCTAATGTTGTGGCTGTAGATTAGTTATAGAGAGATCAGAGTGCGCTGCCAGCCTCTAATGTGTGTGTTTGTGTAAGTGTGTATGGTTTGTTCTCTCTTATGTTTTGTTTCGGGTGACCTAAAAAAGCCACATTCCTCAGCTCGGCCTTTTGCTTTATGCTACCAGCTACATTTTTAGCCACTTATTACTCACCATCAACCCACGTTAGATTAAAAACCCCCAATAAAAAGCAGCCTACAATAATTAAAAAGGATTAAAAACAGAAAGAAATGTGAGAAAGCAAGAGGAAATAACGTCTGACAAAAATCTTTAGGTGATTATAATCAAATGTCCAGCACAGCACAGCAGTAAATGGACCAAAACAAAATCTTTAAAGGGAAATGGCGATTCATCGAACATCCTGCTGCTCTCACATTTAGTATATTGCCTTCTCTGAAGAGCTGATATTATCTTTATTTAATGAGTGTTGAACTCAAGTGGGTTTTTGCTTAAATGATGCGCCTGTTTTGATTCAAGCCACTGGACCTTTGTTCCACGCTACACCATCTCTTTGTGAGATGACAACAATCAAAGCTTCTTGAATGACCGCTTTTCAGAGAAAACTACTGTACACCTAAAATCCACACCCTAAACATTGGGTTTAAATATGGGGAATATCATTTAACATCATTGTGTATTAAATCAGATACAAAAAAGTAGCATGAAATGACATCTGGTTTCTTCTCAGGAAACATTGTGTATCATATTCCTTCATTAAACCTCACAATCTGGCTTTGGTTATTGGGAACAGCTCAAAATGTACAGCTTACGTCTGTAGTATAACAAATTAAAGTTCATAAAATAAAAGCTTCAAATGTTCACCAAGTTAACTATTATTTATACGGTAAGGAACTCTTTTCCCTTCAGTTTAGGCAAAAACACTCTTCAGATTTGTCCATAATTACTTAGTTGTTCTTTGAGGACTGTTGCCTATTTCATGTTTTTGCTGAAAACCCCTGTAATGAAACAAAGGCTTCAGGTGCAAAGACATGTGCTGCTGCTGATCCTGCTAGCCGGGGATCTTTGTAGTCCTTAATTTTTTCCAATATAATGAGAGGGAGTTGCACATATTCTGACATTTAAGCTGAACTCACCCGTGACCACAGTATCCACTTTATAATCCTTTCAAAATAAACTACAGTGGGCAGAAAGACATTGGGATGCTCTGATTTGTTTTTTCTCTGGAGGAGTTGGCGGGAGGTGTTGCGTCAAAACAAAACACTCTAACTGGAAAAGCTCTGTTAGAAAACAAGTTGGCGTGTCACGACCCGGTGCTGGTGTAAAAAAAACTTCCCATTTTATCCAGACTTCCAGAAATCACTGCCCATCCCAGGTAGAGATCAATACTGAACACTTTTAAAACTCCTGAATCCTCTTCTGCTGATGAAATCAAAGTTGGACTGTCTTAAAATGAATCTAAAACGCTGATATTTTATGTTCTCTTTAGGCCTGATGCATCTTTTTAGGTGTTAAAAAGATGCATCCCCGTCTTGGGGTTAAAACAACAACAAAAAATGCACTTACTGTCATTTTTATTGCTAATTAGTGAATATTTTATATGTATAACAGTATAATAATA
>JAOXNZ010000199.1:2425056-2445686 GCA_028566095.1 Kryptolebias brasiliensis | reverse complement strand
TTTTTTTTTTAATCTCTCTCTCTTTTTTTTTTTTTTTTTTTTTTTTTCAGTCACATTCCTGTCCGACGCTCAGAGTGTCATCCTAGTTTTCTGCTGACTCGATGCTTTCCTGACGCGCACACACACACACACACACACACACACACACACACACACACACACACACACACACACACTCCAGCTGTTGAGACAGCGGGTGTTTATTGGATTGTCTGTGTCCTCTATTTGAATAAGGAGAATAAAACCAGGGAGCAAAGTAAAGATGAAAGGAAATAAAGGAGGGATGAGAGATGGATAAAAGTTAAAGGATGCCACGCAGGGGAAGAAAAGTGCACCAACATGTGGCAGAAAACTAACACAAGACTGCATTTGTTAGTTAAAAGCTTATATATGTTGTAATCCTAATAAAAATACAGGCGTTGACCTGATTTAACGTTCATTGTGACCGGGCTTTTAAAGGTGTTTTAGAGTTCATGCAAGAATAGTTGCAGTAACTAAAAATAAAAACATTCTCTAATTTGTTTAATGTTTAATACGACCACAGTTGTGCTAAAACTGTGGTCTTTGTTAAAATAAATGGTTCTGCTTGATGACAAACACAGCAGGCGTTCAGTTCGACGGTCCGATTCCCGGAGGAAGTCGTTGAAAAGACGACAGTGAGGAATGTGAGTTTGCTGCTGCGTTGGACAGTAAAACAGATGAAAGGGCTTTAATTTTATTTTCTGCACATTATTCACAATCACATCTACAGCTCCCCGGAGCAGCTACAAACCGCTGTTCTTGAATATTAAGATTCATTTCTTGGCCCGTGTGGAAATTATTCAGTAATTTCTCACCGCTGTTCAGTTCAGAGTTTTGTTGGTTGCGCAGAATAAGTTGCTCGAGAAGAAAAAGGTTAAGGGTTTAGTTGCAAATAACATTAACAGTTAACAGTAAAAATGTGAAATAATGACTTTGAAATAGATTATTTATTGTAATAAAAGATGCACGTCTGCTGTATGGAGAGCTGTTTAGCTTTAACAGAAAACTCTTGTTTGATTAATTTCTGATATATAAAATATCATCCTAATAAGTAAATTTAATTTCATAACATTTCAGTCTTTACATTTAGAGCCACCTTTTGTCAAACAACAGCTTTCTGTCGGCACAACCATCAAGGAGGCAAAGAAACGTTTTAGTTTATTTTAAACATTTAGGCTTTGTTCGGTGTTGGAAACCCTGTTTTCCCTTTAAGTGTATTTCAGAATCGATTATGATGTAAAGGTTTAAATAATGGTGTTTGCTTTAACAGCTAGAAAAGTTTGAAGATAAGTTGTTTGAAGACAGCAGCCATGTATTCAGGATGTGTTTTTTAAGATAAAACAATCTTTCAATTTGTTTGGTAATTAGATTTTTCTTCAGATATCCATCTTGCCCCCTCACCCCCGTCCAACTACCAGCTGCTGCTCCAAACCTATGACCAACTTGCCCCAATTCATGCACAACTTTTTTTTAACCTTAATTCACACAGGCCATGCGAGCGCTAATCTCAGCTGCTGCATTAAGATTTAGGACCACTTCCTGTTTTATGGTTTGGCTTAAAAACTGACCATGTCCACATGGTTGGGAGTTGCAGTTAATTATTGTTTACTTACTCTAAGTTCTGCAGGTGAAAAACCCTGTAATGAAACAGAGGCTTCAGGTACAGAGACCTGTGCTGCTGATCCTGTTAGCCACCATCTTTATGTTCCTTCATTTTCACTGCTCCAGTGGATCAACATGAAGGGGAACCGGAACCACAGTTTCCACTTTCATGTCCTGCTTTCCTTTAAATATAAAGTACAAGTTGCTTTCTTTTCTCTGGGAAATAGGTAAAAAAAAAGTAACTCGACTGGAAAAACACCATTAGGGAATCAACTTGGTGTTTTAGTGTTTAAAATAAATAAAGTGCTGGACTGGTCGAATTTGCCCATTTCAATTAGACTTCAAATGTTCATAAACCTCTGCTCATCTCAAGTCATTTAGCTCATCAGTACGATGGATCACTGCTGTATTAAAACTACTCCAGTCTTCACTGAACGCGACACTAATATTTCAACTTTTACGCTACTATCAATTTAGCATTTCATTGTTACACCTTTAAAAAATGAAGTTTAGGTTGTTTAAGTTTGATTATTTTAAATAAATTTTGACAGTCAAATAAAGATTGTCCCAAAGTGCTTCCCGTACTTGAACGTGTGCTTTACCTCTGAGCTCAGGGGCTGCAGTTGTTATTGAACTTTGACCTTTTTTTCTCTGTGTGGTTTTTAGGAGACAAATGTTTTGAAGCATTACCATCCCTGATGTATCCCAAAACTTGCTCTTTACATTTAAACAATCAAATTTAGTGGAACCAGTTGAGATAACAGAGTTGATTAAATCTGATATTTTATTTGTTAGGTTGTATTTTGTCAGAAATATTAATGAATTCCTGCCAGAAGTGCTACAGCTAACTGCTGCTAATGGCAAATAACCACAGATTTCTATATAATTAACAGTATGGTGCAAAATCACTGCCAGTATGAAAGGTCTATAAAATATTGTTTCCATGAACCGCTATCAAACTATTGAGATTGAAGTTGTGTTTTGGACAGCAGTAAATCATTTTGATCTTAGTCCTGTTCAAAGCCATTAATTTGTCAGTCTGGTCAGAATTGAACTGTACTGCAGGTAAGATATTAATTAATAACTTTTCTAAAGAACACCCATTTCAAAATGGCCAGAATTTCCATTAGGAACCTTCTGTTTTACTGTCAGATTGATTTAGTTTAATTATTAGGAATGTATGAGTTGAGATTTCAGCTCTGCAGTGGTCATAATGTGACCCGGCTGGACCGAACGTTGCGTAATCCTGAAATGAAGTGTGATCTGAAGCTGAAGCGCAGCTCTGTGTTCCTTTAAGTGAGGCTCGCAGGTGAAAGATGGACTGCAGAGACAGACAGAAAGAAAGACAGGAGCAGAAATGAAGAGAGGCCGAGATAAAAGATGGCCGAGGCAGGAAGAGAGAGCAGATGCTCTGATAGAACAATGGAGGAAGAGAGGGATATAAATGATGGCCGGTGAAGGAGGGAGGAAAATGAAGGGAGAGGGACAGATGAAAGATGACAGGCATGGGAAGGCAGCGAGAGAAAGATAAAAGATGTGAGGTGGAGGAAAGAGCAGCGGTGGAGAGAAGGAGGGAAGGAGGGGTGTGAAAAAAAGGAGAGAGAGATGACAAGACGATGAAGAGAAGGAGGAGAGGTGAGCGTCCTTGCACTGTCAGAGGCGATCGATGGCACATCATTTACATTACACTGACTTAACTGCAGAGAGGGATAGAGGGATGGAGGGAGAGGGGAGAAAGATTGATAGAGAGGAGAAAGGAGAAGAAGAACAGGAGTGAGGGATGGATGGGGTGAGAACTGAGGAGTCAGAGGAGGAGAAAATTAACTACAGGTCAGGAAAGATGGAGGAAAACGATAAAGACAGTGATCAGATATTTTCTTTTTAAACATTTCCCATCTTAGTGAAAACACTCATTATTAATAAACTCATTATTAATGCTTTTAGTTTCTTAAAAACGATATTCCAACATCTTTAGCAAAAAACAAACACAAAAACTTTTTAAAGTTTTACTTCATTTATTTATAAAAACCTTAACACGGCCTGCAGGTCTGACAAGTAAAGCAGAAGAAAAGTCTTTGAAACCTACATTATTTCTAATGTTCAGCACACTTTTTCAAAACAATAAATAATCCAGCAAATAGGAAATGGGATTGAAATCAGGTGTGCCACCCCTGGACTGAGCCACTCACACGAGAACACAACGGTAGCGTTTAAGGATTTTCTCACTCTGGATCCCAGTTCTGAAAAATATCGTATTGGCTCTCCTAAAACACAGTTTCCGTGTGCACTCAATGAATAAACCTTTGCGTATTCACAGAACACTGTTCCCGTATGGACAGGGTCTGAAGCAGCTAAAAAAATAGACCCGATAACCGTAGTTATAAAGACCATGAATGACCTCGTTACTGGCATCGCAGAAACAGACAAACTACTGGAAATGGTTTTAGGTACTGTGAACTGGTCTCCTGTGGGCTGAAAACACACGAGGTTACTTATTTACCTGTTTGGTAAGCAGTACTTGTTTTTTTATCTTGTTTTTGTCAGCCTAAAATTTTCAGATATAATTGACTGAAGTGGATGAGATTTACCTGATGGTCCTTTTCTCCACATTTTAATAATAATTCAAACAGGGTCCGTTCTTTTAGTAAAAGGAGAAATTTTGACTCCTTCTTTATTAATATAACAATCCCTTTGTCTCCTCTTTAATCCTCCTTAATTCCCTCTGTTCCTCCCCCCTAACTCTCTCCCTCCCTCCCTCGCTCATACCATATGTGACATTCCTTCTCAATGTGGCGCATTGAAAACTTCCTGTTGTTATAGTTTGTTACAGAGCACTTCAAAGAGCCGAGGGAGGAGGGAGGAGACGGACGGAGAGAACATGGAGTCTGTTATAGTTTTACCTCTTAAATGCTAACATGTGAGAAAACCTTGTATGCTTGTATGAATTATCCCCATCTTTCCCTGTGTGTGTGTGTGTGTGTGTGTGTGAGTGTGTGTTTGCCCACATGCCGAGGAAGTAAGGTAATGACGCTTAAAGCCATAACACACTCGCACACACTCACGCAGACATGCAGACACACATTAGCCCATCAACCTGTATAACTTGTCTCGTCAGCGATTGTGTGTCGCTCTGTGTGTGTGTGTGTGTGTGTGTGCAGCGTTTAATATTTAATGGGCGCTGGTTAAAAATGCAGGAGTGTTTTTGTCTCTTGTCCCATTGCACACCTGTTCCTCTGCAGAGACAGCCAGAGAGGGGAGGTGGGGGGTGATGGTTGGATGGATGGAGAGAGATGGAGGATGTATAGAAGGAGGAAAGGAGTGGGTTTAGATGGATGATGGAGAATATTTAGAAATGAGGTCGTGTGGACAGAGGGGGGTACCATACCAACAAAAAGTTTTCAAATTCATTCAAGTTTGCACTTTTTTATGCTGCAAAACCTTTTTCTTCTCATCGCTCTGAACAGAAGGACCAACAGTCTGTTGATTTATTTAAAACCAATTACAAAATTATTGAATTTTGGCGGGCGATGATGTTTTTGCCTGGGTGTGCTTGTGTTTGTCTGAGTTTTTGTTGAATATCTCATGAGCCACTGAATGGAAACTCTTAGAAAGTAATAACTGCATGAACTGTTGGAGTCAACAACTTCTAGAATTGCGCCGCTGAAGGTGGCTGCGTGTTGGAGGAACTCTGTTACTCTCATTCTGAGATATTGCTTTTGAAAATTTTAATTCCTCTTTTTTTCTAGTTTTAAATCGCTTTTTTTGGATGATTATTTCCTCTGATATCGGATGCTGTGCAGCTGCAAGGATTTTTTTACTGAAACCTTTAACAGTTGTTATGGTTAAGCATCATAACAGGATGTCCAAAAGTAAAACGTGAAGAACCCTGAAGTCCAGTCATGGCCAGAACCAAGCAGACCGCCCGTATTTCTACCGGAGGTAAAGCTCCCAGGAAGTAGCTCGCCACCAAAGCCGCCCACAAGAGCGCCCCAGCCACCAGCGGCGTGAAGAAGCCTCACCTCTACAGGCCCGGTACCGTGGCTCTCAGGGAGATCCACCACGACCAGAACTCCATCGAGCTGCTCATCCAGAAGCTGACCTTCCAGCACCTGGTCCGGGAGATCGCCCAGGACTTCAAGACCGACCTGCGCTTCCAGAGCTCAGCCATCATGGCTCTGCAGGAGGCCAGCAGGGCTTACCTGGTGGGGCTCTTTGAGGACACCAGGACCGAGGACACATCGGGACAGACCGCTACAAGAGATCCTTCCTGACCACAGCCATCAGCATCAAGAACTCTTCAACAAAACCAGGATTATGAGCTACATCAACATTTAATTTCCCTTTTGGATTAATAAAGTATTTTAGAATTTAATAGAATTGTCAACCCCATTCAAGATGGCGGCGCCAGCTAATTGATCTTAGCAAACGGAAAAACTGATAAATGGTCACTTTTTGAAAGTTTCATTCAAATCGCTCCAGTGGTTCGTGAGATAATTTGGAAACAGGCAAACGGGGCTGACATCAACGTTAAAAACAAGTTTTAGATGATGTTGTGTGGAGATGACTCTCAGCTACTACCACAACAAATTTTAGCTCAATATTTGTAAAATTGAGTTATTTTAAATTAAGTCTCAAACTTAGTCAGTTGTAGATATAAGTCTAATGATTACTTTCTGAAAGGTTCTTTAAAATCCATCCAGTTGATATTTTGCTAACAGAGTCAGAGTGGACTCCAGTAGTTACTGGGAAACTTTTCAAAACAGCTCACTCCATTAGTTAGTGCTTAGAGTATGTGTCGGGGATGATTCTCAGCTACTACCACATTTGTTTGCTAAGGTCATTTTGCTGTGGCGGCCATCTTGAATCAGGTTGGCTCCAAAAGTTAACTGGTTGTAGATGTTCATGAGATGATTAATTTCTGAAAGTTTCACTCAAATTGGTGCACTGCCTCAAACCAACACATGTCTCCAGAGTATAAATGAAACCAACTGGTTGAGTAAAAATAATTTTAAATAGATTTATGGATTGACCGCTGGAAATGGGCACCAGCTCCCCACGACCATGCACAGAAAAAGCAGGTAAAAAGAAAATGGATGGATATATGGATAGGATAAGTCTTACTAAAAGATAAATGGATGAATTGATCCTAGATTGACACAAGGATCCTTCCATCCATCTATTTTTGTCCATGTTCCTCCCTGACCCCACCATGTTAATCCATGGTGGGGTCATGGAGGAAGCAGGTCCCTCTCCTCAGCAACACTCTCCATCTCCTCCAGGGGGATCCCAAGGTGTTTCCAGGTCTCCTTCCAGTGCCAAGAGAACCCCCGGAGGGAGGCGTCCTGATCCATCTCAGCGGGGTCTCCTTTCATTGGGGAGGAGCAGCGGTTCTACTCTGAGCTCCACGTGGACGAAGAAATGCATATCTGCTAAACGGAGATGGGAGGAAAACTGAGTGCCTAGGAAAAAGATGTTAAGAAAAGCGAGAGAATGAATGCAGGATGAAAGACAGGAGGCCGAAGATGAATAGAAATAGATAACAGAGTAAAAAAGTGGGGGATAAAAAGAATGAGAAAAGTGTCACCAGTTAATCAATACAGTTTCCCTGATTCCTTCCACTCTGTGTTTTAAGGTGATTTTTTTTTGCTCCTTTATTATTCCCGCTCTACTTCCCTTATCAATCAATACTTATTATTGCTTACCTCACCCTGCCTCTGTCTCTCTGTCTGTCTTTATTTCCCACCTCTCCCCTCTCTATGTTGAAAAGAACGACAGAAAGAGAGAGAAGGAAACACAGACACAATGAAGTCATTCATCTGTCCAATCAAAGAGGCGGAAGCCCAGAGGAAAGTAAACATCCATCTCTCCCTCTCTCTCCTCCTCCTTTCTTCCTCATGAGTCCGTGAGCGTCCATGATTATGATGCCTCTCCGTGTGATTGTGTGTGTGGACAGACATATATCCCATTTCTCTGGTGTCTCTTTAAAAAGAATAGATTGTTCTTCTGCGACAAACAAAGAGTAAAGACACACAGAGAGGGAGGATGTAAGCCGGCGACACGATTTATGACGGCTGAAAGATGTGGGGTGGGAGGTGGGGGGGTGGCAGAATAGAAAGTAGAAAGATGTATGAAAAAAGAAAATGTATAAATGTCCACCGACCAGAGGTTCTGATGGAGACAAAGACGGGAATGGATAGGCAAGAAGAAGAAATAAAGAAGACTACAAATAGAGCAAAAGAAAACAAAAATGAGGCGGAAAGTTTTAAAATTGACCAGAGTTTTAAACTAAATCATCTTAAGCAGTTTTAGTCAAACCTTAAAAGTAACGTTATTTTAGATGTCGTGCACAGAGTATGTGTTGTGAATGACTCTCAGCTACTACCACATTCAATTTGAGTCATAGCCAATCTAATTTGATTATAGAAAATGATCTTACCGTAAGCCCTTACTTGACGTTTCACTGCTTACAGTCGGGTCAAGACCCCAACTTCAGAACCAGTGACGTAGTGTGCTTTCAGACCAAACAGCTCTAAGAACTTTCTGATGGTCATAAGAACTGTTATAAGGACCTACATGTTTGCTTTCACACAGACAGGGAAACGCTGGGACTGTGTGGCCACGGCACGTCAAGTTTGAACTGTGTTGTGGGTCTAGTTTAATTCTTAAAGCGGAGTTTGAAAGACAAACCTTTAAAAATAGAAGTTAAAGGAGCCGAGACTCAGAAGACGGATCAGTCTACTTTGTGCTGCCCACATCCAAAGAAGAGCATGTCTTAGCAGACAACAGTGACAGTTATGTAGCTTCTACTTTGGCAATGTTGTGTTCAACTTGTTCAGCCAGTCAAGTTGCGTTCATGTATGGACCAATCACATCCCCTTATGCCACTCAAGAGTCTCTATTGAGCCAAGAAAATGCTTCTCCTGAAGCAGGAGCTAAAAAAGTTCCTGTGTTTTTTTCTTAAGCATCCTGCAGTAATTCAGAGACCCGGCCATGTTGAAGACTTCGAGCACAATGTTGGAATATCTTGGGACTTCATTGAGCTTTAGGGGACTTGAACACTTCTGCAGATGATGACAGTTTAATTTAGAGAGGTGTGATTAAGAAGGAGGATTTACCCGGCTTGAACCAGTGTTGTGTTGTGTTGTTGTCATGGTTTGTCCTTAAGAGACACTAAGATCAAGCATTTGGGTGTTTATAAGTGCAGCTAGCACCAGAACATCATCAGTCACAGGTTGAATGGATTTCATGAGGTCTGGGATTAAATTTCAGAAGAGAGGACTCCGTATCTGAACAGAGAAACTTTAAAAAGTCAATTAGTTCATAACTGAATTTTAATTATAACCTATAATTAATTTGGTCAAGTTAACTGCATTTAGATGTCAAAGGCACAACACATTTTAGTTATAAGTAACTAAAAAAAGACTAAGAGGAGGTAAAACGAGCAAAAAACCCAAATTTAAAACAAAAATAAATCTGAACATTGATAAAAGATGAAAACTGAAGACAAAGAAGAGCAGAAATGACAAAAAAAGAAAACAAGGTGGTAAATGGATCAACGCACTGATGGAGAGATGAAAGAAATGAAGAAGAAAGATGAAAGATTTTAGCTAAAGAGGGTTGACCCCTCGCTCTACCCCACGTATTGACCGCATCGGGCTTTGATAAACTACGCCGTGTGTGTGTGTTTGGTGTGTGTGACCTCTGGACGTTCTGAGCTAAATCAATCTGTCAAACGCGTTAGCGAGTCCGTGCTTATTCACCGCCATGCCTGTTTGTATGTGTGTGTGTATCTGTGTGTGTGTGTGCGCGACCCTGACCGACCATCAGAGCCAATGACGGAGTATTGATCAAGGCTCCGTCACCATAGAGACGGCCATTTGGGAGGACAGGCGAGGGGGTGCTTGTGTCAAAGTGGGAAGACTTACTTCAAGGTGGCTCATCACATTGTGTGTGTGTGTGTGTGTGTGTGAGTGTGTGAAATGTCAGCATTCTGTTTTCAATTCGTGTCATGTTGTAGTTTTCTTGTCCAATTAAAAAGGTCATTAAAAGACATAAATACATCAGTGGTAAACAGTTCTAATATATTACCTGTTCAGTGACCAAACATAGTTACTGTAGACAAACAAGCAGGTTATTCTTTAGTTTGTTTGTTTCTTTTTACTTTTCAAATTACAAGTTTTCAGAAGAAATCAGTTAAACTAAGTCTTTTCAATTTCACCATTTGTCCCTGCTCAGACTTCTGGTTTGGTCTATGTGGACAAAATCATCCACCAGAAGTTAACGTTTGGAAAAACAACCACACAGCAAATAAAGAAATAAATGAATTAGTGGGTTAAAAAGTCAAATCAGTTGTTTAAACCTCTACAAATGTGTCAAATCTGAAATTTCTTTGCACTTCTGTTGTTTCATTTGTAATCAAATTTGTTTTGTCACTCAGGCAGTCATGTAATTGTGTGTCTGTCTGTTAGCAAAATATCTCATAAACCACTGATTAGATTTTAATGAAACTCTCAAAGTAATCATTGGCTGTACAAATACAACTAGCTAATAAATCTAGGCCAACACAAAAATGGCTGTAAATCAGTCAATTTGACAGATATTGAGTTAAAACTTGGCGTGGTAGTAGCTGAGAGTCATTCCCATCACATAATGAACTACTCAACACGTTCCTGAGGATTTTTGTTTAAAACTTTGGTGATCAAGGTGGTAGGCGATATGCATTCCTTAAAAAACAATGCTAGTTTTATTTATACTGTAATGAAAATTAAAATTTCTTCCACACTTCAGTTGTTTTGGACAAACGTGTCTAAGAAATGACTACATGTATTTGTAAAATGAGAACTTTTTGAACATTTCCTGTGTGTCTTCATTCTAAACGGTTATGTTTGGAAAATTTCAGTCATGTTGTTTTTTTATTTTGAGACTCATTACGTCACAGAGAAGCTGAAATCTCGTTGTCGGATGGAAAGGAATAAAAAACAGGAAATGTAGGTTACAGAAACGTTTGCTTCTTGACCTCCTTGTCATGATCAACTCTGCAGGTCAGAGGTCACCGTCTTACCTGTGGCTTTTAAAACCAACGTGTTTTGATGAAGTAAATTCCAGTGAACTATAAATGAATCAGTTCCTTTTTAAAAAAGTTTGAATACAGTCAAGGTTAAGGGTGACCCAATGAATGTAGGTCAGTAAACTGCATGTGAAGTTACTCTGTGTGTGTGTGTGTGTGTGTGTAAAGTCAGACTTTCACATACAGTGTGTAATATGTGTGTGTAGTATGTGAGTGTACGTGCCTCCCCTTCTTCTTCATTGTGTGTTTGACCTGTTCTTTGTTCCTGAGCTCGGTGCTGTAAGGAGAGTGGACCGTTGACGAGGATTAATGCCCAACATATGGCAACCCTACGGGACACACACATACACACACACTGCAGTCATTACTCCAAACAAAGAACTGTAAGGCTAATGAGACGACGATATCATGTGTCCTTTGGAGACACACTGCACACACACACACGGATTCACGTGGATACACACCTTAAGGTTGCTTACACATGGGTGGATGCAGTTGAATACACACATGCACTTTATTCTGTAACATGTATCCATTGAATGTAATCGCCAGTTGAAAGGCAGCGTTGGATCGTTGACGGAAAGGCTTTAAGGTCTGAATGCAAACACCTGTATGTGTGTGCGTGAGTGTGTAGAAGAGACCGGGTGTAGTGTGTTTGCTAAGCTGTGTGTATGTGTGTGTGTGTGTGTGTGTGTGATTGTAATAAAGGGAGGAAGAGGTGAAGTAGAGTTCAAACTAAAAGTGAAGGTTCATGTTTTCATTTCATCATGCTCCTCTGGCTCTCTATTTCTTTTTTTTTTTCTTTTTCTCACATATAGATCACACCCAAAAACATTTGCAGTTGTTTGCTCTTCACAACTTTTAGCGCATGCACACACACCCCCACACACAAACACACACACACACACAAACACACACACACACCAACACTCCATCCCTCCCAGAGGGATCTGACCGATTTACTCAACATGTTCCTGAAAAGACCAACATCCCCTCCATTCTGTTCTAGTGCTGTAGAAACTGGCCCCGCCCTCCTTAGTAACTGTTGCTAGGCGTGTCAAACCCCTGTGCTTAAAGTAGCCTAATTTTCATCTAAAATATAGAAGACATTTAGTAGGCTTTTTATTTTCTGAAAGATCATTAAAAATGCAAGAAAGGATTGAAAGAATTTTACAGGCTTCAAGTTGTTTATCATGATAAAAAAA
Organism: Kryptolebias brasiliensis; assembly: GCA_028566095.1. Taxonomy (NCBI): domain Eukaryota; kingdom Metazoa; phylum Chordata; class Actinopteri; order Cyprinodontiformes; family Rivulidae; genus Kryptolebias; species Kryptolebias brasiliensis. The sequence goes on along the minus strand of JAOXNZ010000199.1, from coordinate 2,433,791 downwards.
ATGATGTCACAGCAAAACCTTTTTATTTTAAAACTGATGTGCCAATGACCGTACTGGCCTGGTAATATTCTAAATGGTGTTTATTCTCGAGTCGAATCCTAAAGCATGAAAGACATCTTTTTTTTTTTTTTTGTTTTAACGCGCAGAGGTGTGGTTACATGACCCATCAACATAAGTTCATTAGTAGACACAGGAAGATAACACAGAAGTTGAAGTCAAAACGAGTTGTGCAGCCCCTGTAGGCTGACTGCAGTATTGGTTTAAGTCTATTTAAATGAATGGGGATAAAAAAAAATTAAAAAGGTGTGTTGCCGAGTTTACCCAATTAATACGTATTTGGACAAAACATTTTCGGCCAACTATAAATTTGACCTCTTAAAATGTTTAAACTGTTAACATATTAACTTCTGTAAGCTAGCTGATGGCAGAATTGGCAAAGAATGGTGAAAACCTATATTTTATTAACATAAGCTCCTAAAGGATGATTTGAATTATGATGGTTATTCAAAAGGAAAGAACTAATTAACCTGTTAGCTGGCAAATATTGCTTATTTGTTTACATTGCTAGCATTAGCTAAAGCTATCTTTAACCAGTTGCTCTTACTAGTATACAGTGTGTATCTTTTTTAATGAATGAGGTAAAGATTTTATCAGCCAGAAAGTCATAGCTAACCACAATTAATATTTTTTTTTAATATTTTGAACAATAAATGTAGTCTAAATACCGTCCAGACTGACTCACATTGAGGAGACATTTTTCATCACCTCACAATCACCTAAATATATTGTCATTATTTTATTTTTTATCTCTTGTATAACCTACTGCATATACATTTTGGGTTTCATCTAATAACTTCTGTTCACACGCAGTGACACTGTGGTGTTCGTCATATACAGGTTTTATTTTCTCTCTTTAGGTGTAAATGACTTTGGATGGCCATCTGTTACTTAGCCACCCTGCAGAGTTTTGGCCTGCATGCGCACCTCCTGAGTGTGTATGTGTGTGTGGGTTTGTGTGCCTCCCTTTATGTTAAACTGCATGTGTGCAGTTACTGTATTCCAGTGTTTGACTGTGGTTATTTATGCCTGCGTGCACATGCATAATAGAGTAGGTTACATGAAACAAAAAAGGTTGGTGGAAAAAGAAGCCTGATTGTGTTGACTCAACCTGTACATGTAGAACATGTATTTCTGTGAAAGAAAACAATGTTTTATACAAGTGTGAACATATTTAGTCCCAGTAGAAGATACTGTCTCATCTGTCAGGTTGTCTTAATGATCTTGTGTAAACAGTTATCTAAAATATTCCTACAAAATACAATTTTTTTTTCTCTGTAGCTTTTTGCCACCTTTAAACCAGGACGCTATCGCAGGTGTTTAATAAAGTTTCTAAGAAGTTAAGAAATCTGCTCTCTCGTTTTATTCTCCAAGAGAAACCTCTCCAGGAAGCCACTCCCACCGCAGCGCGCCATTGTGGGACGCCAACAGAAACACAGAGACCGAATGGCGTCAGATTTGTGTTGGAGCAACTCTGATAATCACAGAGATGGAAGTTTTTCAGTTGATGGAGGAGGAGAATAATGTCCTGTTTCAGGATGTTGGCTGTCGTTTTGACAACCGTAGAGTCCCACCGTCCGTTCAGTAGCATGGCGGTGTCTCCCCAGGAGAGATCAGCGCTCAGAAGCTAATGTTAGCTCCCAGCAGCCAATACTGCCACACTGGTTCCTGCTTCATGGAGGAAAGTTCATGAATGTTGGAATTTCAGGCAGACATGCTGAATAAAAATGAGTTTTTTTGATGATGACTTGATAAATTTTGGTTTACTGAGAGTAAAAAATGCTGCTGCAAGTCTTACAGCTGAATATGTCGATTTAATTTAAAAATATAAACCCTTTCACATCGATATTTCTTCTGCTTCTGTTTTAGACTTTACCAGGTAAAGAGGCTGGAAGCTAAATATTAAAATCCCCCCTTTTCCTGCTGGAAAGTATCTTTTAGGATGACGTTTCTGTTAGTTTTATGATTTAAAGGTTGGGAATATTCTGGTCATGGGACTTCTCAATGACCAACTAGATGTGAGCCCAGTTTTTATTTATTTATTTTTAACCAATCAGGTGTAACGTCACTCCTTCACTTCATCGGGCTGTGAAAACTACTTAAAAGTTGCTGTTTGCAATCAGTTTGTGATTTGGTTTTGTTTGAGGATCTGTTGTGTTTGTTGAAGCATCCAGCTGTTCACTAATCGTGGATTTTGTTCTCACTAAATATTTTTTACCTTTATCAAGCTGCAGCAGAATATTGTTTATATTCTTATGTTGTGACAGTTTTGTAATCTTTAATCTTTTTGCTCACCACTGAGGATCCCTTTCATTTGTGTCTCTCTGCCCTCCAGCTCTCGTCCAGGCCGACCTCCTAAACGTTGTTCTGGTGCGGGGATCCAGGAAAGCCCCCGGCTGCTGCACCCAGGACTCCCCGGCTTGCTGTCCCCCAACCTGCTGTCCCACACTGGTGAGACACATCACTGCTTTCTGTCTCTTTCTTTTATCCAGACAGATGCTCCTGGCTCCGGTCGGACAGGAGGAGTTAACCACAGCTGTTCTTATCTCAAACTGAACCATCCAACCACACATTTCTAATTGTTACCATGACAACACTTTAATTTCAAATCAAAATGTTGATGTTTACCTACATCTAACTTTATTGGTTTTGTGCCAAACTGTCACCTAAATAAGACAAAAATATGAACTTTGTGCACAAAATGTGTTCAGTGGCAGTTAAAATTAAGGTTTTAAGCAGACGGTGACCGAGCTAAAGATGTGTTACAGCTGATGTTAACTTTTCCCGCCACCTGACACTGTAAATATCCAATTCAGCTACAACCAGAGAGCAAAGGTGAGGAGGCAGGTTCTGTAGCTGGTAAACAGCAGAATGCTGCTGGCTGCTTGAGAAGGATCGACATCTTGTGTGTGAAGCTTTGATGAGAATTGATGGAAAAGTTGATCAGCTTTAGTTTTTAGTTTAAGCTTGATAAATGTAGGGTGATTGGTAAAACTACATTTAAGCTTGTTAGCATGGGAGATGGGGGGGGACGGACACCTGAGCTGCAAACTGTGATCTCAGTTGAAGTCAGCAATAACTTTACGCAGCAGCAGCAAAGACCATCATATTTTTTTCATTAGCAGAGAAGCAGAACAGTACAAACTGAATCTCCACCCGTTGTTCGTATTTACGTACAAGCTAGCATTAGCATTACAGCATGGCTAGCTACTACAAGATGTCTAGCCCACTTCAGTCTGGGTGATGACCAAGGTGCCACGTAGAAAGCCATCCAGACAGAACAGGATGGTTTTTGCAGGGTACCGGCGAGGAGTTCAGGAGTCTTTAAAGAAGGCTCCCCATTATGCATGATAGGTCTTTGAAGGTTTTAAGGATTTACAAAATTTCTATAGCCAGGTGGTTTTATTATGGTAGCATTGTATTGTGATCCTGAGTGGAGGGTGTGGGGGGGGATCATGGTGGCAGCACACCCATGATGTGGGTCATTGGTGTGGCTTTATCAGGAATTTGAGAGAATTGGCCTCTCAGGCCTGGACTCCAAACACCATCACACCATTAGCATCATGCTAGTGTGGCGTAATTTTCTAGTGACACAGTCGTGCCAGGGTGGGGCCCGAGGCGAGGTGTTAGGATTGTAATGATAAAGTATTCCTGACGTATGAAGTGTGACGGTGAAGCGGAAAACATTAAAAATCTATTTGAGGAGTACGAAGAATGTAGCAGCTTAAAAGTTCTCATTGTAAACCATGAAATCAAACATAAAAAGGGTCTCCTGAACCACATCAAACGGTGCAGTTTGAAAAAGTTTACTCCAGTAATTTTCCAAATATACTGATATGCAACTCTGAAATGTGGGTACGCACTCAATGTAAACAAAGCTCTTTTATCTGCATACTTTACTTAACAACTGTAACAACAAGTGTAAATATGTACCAATACATCAAAATTGTCGGACTTCTCCATCGCAAACACCTCTTCTATTTATGTCACTGTTGTTGACCTATTTTCAGTCATTTTTCTGTTGATCGACTGATCGAGGACCGTTATCTGTCTCTAAATCAAGACTAAAAAAGGTGACAGAGTCTCTGCAGTTGGTGTGTTTCTATGGACTCATTTTGTGTTTTTAGGCTTGCATTTGGGTAGCTTTCTTTTTTTTTCCCAGATTTGTATATTGGTTTTTGAATGTTTTTGCTTTTATTTGACCTTGTGTCTTTGGTTACTATACTTTGGTGTGAAGCACCTTGTGATTTTTATCTTAAAAAGGCCCTATTTAAATCAAATGTACTTACTTTTGTAGGTAATCAAATGCATGTGGTAGCTGGCATCCAGTCAGATGTTTAATGTGAGAACACATTTACCATTATTATGACAGAAAACTATTGTGTGGATTTAGTTTTTTAACTTTATCAGCTGTTTTTTGACCACTCTTCCTTTAATGTTGGTTTTCACATTTGAAGGTTTTCCAAATTTACTGCGATCTAAAATCTCGTGGAAAGTCTTCAACCTTTGTGAAACTGGCTGTTAAAACTAGTAGTTTAAAACTCCCATTAGCCATTACTTCAAAATTAAGACAATGATTCATGATTGTTTATTATCTGTTTATTATTGCTTTAGTTCTGACAGTTAGTTGCCACCATGATGATGAAACTTCCTCCGGCAGTCAGTGATATTTTGCCAGCATTTGCCATATGAACAAGTCTGAATAATTAAAGGGAACATCATCCTGTTACTGACATAAGCTGAAGTGCTTTTATTTTGTAGAACGTGTGTGCCAAACGGCCCCCTCTGGAAAAGTGGTGCACTTGTTTAGGCTGACCTCACACCCTCACAGGTCGAAGTTGTTTGAGGGCAGAGCAGATCTGTAGACATTTTTCTATAAAATTATACTTTTATTTATAGTAAACCTTGTGAATTTAGTAATAAAGAAGAATTGTTGTCACTGTCTGGGAAACTGTTGAACGAAGACGATTTATTTTTTTGTGACATTTTATTTATTCATCCTCTCATTTCCTGTCTGCTTTAATCCTTTCGCTGGTAAACATCTTCTCCAGTTTATCCTCTCCTTTTCTTCTATTTCATCCCTTCTTCCTGTTTTGTTTCTATCTTTCCTCATCGCTCTGTTTTATCATCCTTTCCCCATCTTTCCTCTTGTCTTCCCGTGTTTTCCTGACTCCTTTTTTTGTTTTTGCATCTCTCTTCCTGTCATTTCCTTCATTCACATGATTCTTTTTCAAGGAAAGAGAGATTTTTTTCTCCCTCCTGTTGACACAGAAAGTGAAAATGGCAGGAGCAAAAAACAGAGAGATGGAGAGAAGAACGAAGGGACGTCGCCAGAGGAGATAAGGAAACCTAAAAACGAGTGCCAAAGTACTGAGAGAGAGAGATGGTGGGAGGGAAGGAAGGAAGGAAAGAAATGAAAAGATGGACCAAGAAAGACACAAGACGTGTGACAGTAAAAAAAATAAAAGAGGGAGGAGGAGAAATGATCGAACGAATGATGCGAAGAAGACAAAGATGAGAAAAGGAGGGTGAAGGAGTGCAGATTGCATGGTGGTGTGATGAATGACACGTCTCTGGGGTCCCACTCCTCCATCTGTCCATCCCTCCCATCTCCTTTACTCCTCATGTCCCTCCTCTCTTCCCTTCCTCCTTTTTTCAACTCACCTTCCTCTCTCCTTCCTGCTGGTAGTTATCCCTTCTCTTTCTCTCGTTTTTTAATTTCTTTCCTTTAACTTTTTGTTTTTCGCTCATTTTTCTTTACTTTTTGCTTCTTTGCTTTAATTGCTCCTCGTCTTCTGAACTCCTCCCTTTCTTTAGGTCTTTTCCTCCTTTATTTCCATCTTTTCTGTCTCGATTGCCTCCTCTTTGCATTCTTTTACGACTTTCACTTCCCTCTCCTGTTTTATTTCCTCACGTCTTTATCTCTTCCCTCCGTCCTGTCCTCCTCTCATCCCCACTTCTTTCTTTTAATTGTGAACTTCCTCTCGTTCCTCCTTCCCTCCATCTTCTCACCTCTCTAATCCTTATTTTCTCCTCTCATCTTGCCAGCTTTGTTTTTCCTCTTCCATCCCCTTGACAGTGACTGTTGGCCTCCTTCTCCCCCTCTTCCTCTCCGGGATAAATAAAACATGCTTGTGTTTAGTGACATATGGACACAGCTCACTGTGGCATACTAATGACACACACACACACACCTGATATATGTATGTGTGTGTGTGTTTGTTGAACATTAGTGGAACCCAGAGAAAACATTTGCTCACTTATGATCGCTCATTAGCTCCCACACACACATACACTCAGCATATATAACACACACACACACACACACACTTGGCAGTCGTCGGATGTCGCATTCCGCCTCAGTCGCACACACGCAGAGCTGGTCGTCTTAGCAGGCCCCGCGTCCATGGAGACGCCACGTTGCCGGGGGAGACGGGCTGTTGTTTACGACCTCGCGGGCGCCACGGCGATGGGGGGCATCGGCCGATCACAGATGGACATTTATCACACTGTTAGAAAACACGAAGTGAGAAGGAGAGCAGAAGAAGGGCGGAGGACGGGATGAGAGGAGGAGAGGGAGAACGCAGAGTTAAAGGCAGACAAAAAAGATGAACACGGCGGCAGAAATGAAGGTGTGACAGTAATTTGACAGAATGAAAAGATGGAAAAAACTACCAGCAGAGGAAAAAGGGAGCAAAAAAAAAGATAAAACCCAGAGCTGAGAGGGAAAAAGAGAGCGTGAAGCCTTAAACGACAGCAAGAGAGTGATATCAGTTTAATTGGCCTCATCCTCTTTAACAAAGCCGCTGTGATGATAAGCGTGGGAGTGTGTTTGTGTGTGTGTGTGTGGTAACCTATGCAGGGTGCTGCGGCACTCATTTGACTTGTTAATTCACTTCAAAACACAGCTCAATGGTTCGCCTTGTCTTCTAACGCACACACACTTCACATAAACACACACACACACGATGACACACAGTCCATGCACCACTGGTACATAAAACTTATTTTTATTTTTTGGCCAAGTCTTGTGCAGAAACTCACATTTTGGAGTGATAAACACATCTGGCCTGTGAGCGCACACACACTTGAAAACACACAGTTACTTTGTGTGGGTTACAGATGAAGTGCTTTCAATCTTTTCCTGAAAAGAATACACTCATCGGAGGACTCTCATGTGCACCTGCAGAGAATGAGAGGAGATGGAGATGAGGAGGGAGGGACGGAAGGCCAAAGAGGACTGAAGTCGCATCAAGTCTTTTTTTTTTTCGTCTTTCTCCTCCTCCTGCACCACTTTGAACATCTTTTTATAAACAAATACTGAACCGGTCAGCGCCTCCTACTGGTTCAGTTTGCTACAGATGTTCTTCTCAAATGTTATGAAGTTTCTTCATAACTTGGAAACATACCAAACAGAACTTTAAAAGGTAAAGTGGTTAACATGTTGTCTTCTTTCGGTTGCTTCCTTTCCCGCAGCGGATCATCTGCCTCCATGTCACCCTATCCCAGCATCCTCTTCTGCCAGATCCTCCTTCCACTATCCCTCCTCTACACGTCCAAACCATCTCTGCCTCGCCTCTCCAAACCTGACCTGTCTCTCTCATATGCTCATTTGTAATCTTGTCTCCCAATTAAAATCTTACAATTTCTGCCACCTCAAGCTCCTTCTACTGTCTTTTCGTTAGAGTCACTGTCTCCTAACCGTACATCATAGCAGGTCTCATTACCATCTTATAAACTTTCCTTCAGCTCTTGCAGTTATCCTTCTGTCACAAATCACCCCCGACACTCGTCTCCATCCACTCTACCCTGCCTGAACTCTTATTCATGTCACTTTGAATGGTTGATCTTTTCAATTCATGGTGTTGGATATTGTAGATATTGTCCATCCTCCAAGGCCACGGCCTCCTCCAACAGGACAGAGTGCTCAATCAGGAGGGAAACGTCAAAGAGCACATGTTGTCCTGATTCAGGAGCTCCCAGTTCCTAATCTGGTTTAGCTTTTATAGGATGCGCTGGAAGCATCCTTGCTTTAACTTGAACTTTAGCTAATCGAACCAGAACCATTGACTGTCAGTAGACACATGCCTTAAATGCCTTTTTTACATTTAAATGTGATTTATGTACAAACTAATGCGGCATGTTGGGAGGTGTTGAAGTTACCTACCACTGTTAAACTTCTGAGAAAGGAAGGTAGTCACAGAGCTGAGTATGTGTGAAGTGGGGTGGCAGTGGAAGCAGTGCTCTAGCCTCACCAGCGACACTGCTGTCACTCCCTGGTTCCACTGTGTTGCTCATTAGTGTTGCTTCACATTGTTGCTGGTCCTGGTCAGCCCAGTTGATGCATTTTTGAAGAACCAGAGGTCCCTTAGAAAGTGGCTTGTCTTTGAAGCCATATCGCAGATGGTTTTCTGAAAAAGCCTGTTGTTTTACTTGATCAGGTAACAGAATAATTAGACTTTTTATGCAGTTTTCTTTTTTGAAAGACAGTTTTCTTACAATTTGGTTTATATAAAAAAAACATATATCGTTGATTTTAATGGACAAAACTCATTAAGAATTGGCTTCTGAGACTTACAGTGAAGGGTGGCACAGTGGTGCAGTGGTTAGAGCTGTCGCCTCCCAGCAAGAAGGTTGCAGGATCTCCTCCCGGCCTGGGGTCTTTCTGGGTGGAGTTT